>BQNB010079755.1:0-30143 GCA_026074375.1 Tanacetum coccineum | reverse complement strand
GAAAATTTAATCACTTAAAGGTATGAATAAATAAATGCTTAATGCATTTTATGATCAAAGGAATTTTTATTCAACCTCATATTTTTTATAAAATGTTACAAACATTTTTATAAATTTTACAAAATATTTCTACATTTAAAAGAAATGTTTTATTTAAAATAAATATTTTGAATTCAAATTTTTTACCCAAAAATGACTAAAAATGTTCCAGAAAACACCTCCCCTGGAAAAGATAAAAAAGGGAGCGTCTGAGCCTGGGCGGCTCACTTAAATATAAGGGCGCCCCCCTTAGTGATAAGGGGGCCGACCACAGAGCTAAGAGGGCCGGCCAGACAAAAACGATCCCCAACTTGCCTATAAATACTGGATTGTTCCCTACTCTCACCTTTTGCACACTCATTCTTTCTGTTCTAAATCAGTTCATACTTTCCTTTCATTCCTTTGATCATTAAATCATAAGCTTTGTTTCCAAGTGATCCAAGCTTAGATCCTCAAGTGTAAGAAAAGAATACTTCCTACCATTAAGTGAAGAAGTATTATAGTTTAGTTTTTGTAACATAGTTACAATTGTATTATATCTGGTAAATTAATTGTGTATATTGTGAAAGGTATGTATAGTAGTTAGATTGTTGTGATAATAGGAAGGTTAGTTAGATCATGGTGATCGTTAAGAGTTTAAATAGATCGGGGTGATCTTGTTAGTATCTAGGTGAAGTGTAGTGAAGTTGTGAAGTGAAGTAAAGTAGTGAAGTGTAGTAAAGTTGTGAAGTGAAGTAAAGTAGTGAAGTGTAGTGAAGTTGTGAAGTAAAGTAAAGTAGTGAAGTGAAGAGAAGTTGTGAAGTAGTGAAGTGAAGAGAAGTTGTGAAGCGAAGTAAAGTTGTGAATTGTTGTGAAGTTGTGCGGTTAGTATTTTAGTCCTCAAAATACAAAAGTTGTGATAGATTGGTTCTAGCTAGGATTAGAACTCGACATTTGGCTTAGTGTCGGAAATCAGTGTAAGCTTAGTTGTGTACGGTTTTCTCCGCCTAAAGGGAGCTTGTTGACATAGTGAAGAAAACTCTCGAGTTTGGTGCTCGGGGAGTGGAGTAGGGCGAAGAGGTGCTTTGTTACCGAACCACTATAAATCCTTGTGTTGTGGTTTGATCTTTCTAACTCTTATCTCTTATCTTGCATATTTATTTCATATCTTGTTTATTTAGTTATATTGTTCATATTGTTCACATATTGAATTAACATAAAGTCGAATCTAAGTTTTTATAAACAAACTATACATTAAATTAAAAAGCGGTAAACTATTCAACCCCCCTTCTAGTTTTCCACAATTGGTATCAGAGCCCACGCAAACAAGATTTTTAAAATAAACTGTATTTTAAAACTTGAATCGATTTATGGAATCAGAAAAATACTTAGAAGGACAATTTATGCAAAGACCACCACTATTTAAAAGTGATGGATTTATTTATTAGGAAAATAGATTCGCAACTTATGTGAATTCAAAAGATCTAGATCTTTGGCATATTATTACCTATGGTGATTATTCTCCTATTCAAAATAATCCCGAAACTAAAAAGGATGAAATTGTACCATATGAAAAACAAAGCGATGATCTTAAAAAGAAACTGGCTAAAAATGATGAAGCTAAAATGGTAATTTATAATGCTTTGCCACGTAAAGAATACGAAATAATTTTTATGTATAAAACCGCAAAAGAAATTTGGGATACTTTATAATCACACACCAAGGTAATAGTCAAGTCAAAGATAACAAAATAGATCTTCTTGTTCAACAATATGAACAATTTATGATTCCGAAAGAAGAATCGATAGATAATGCTTTTGCTAGATTTAATACTATTATTACTAGTCTAAAAGCACTTGATGAAGGTTTTTCTAGCAAGAACTATGTTAAGAAATTTCTTAGGGCACTTCATCCCAAATGGCGCGCAAAGGTAATGGCTATTGAAGAGTCGAAAGATTTGACATCGTTATCATTTGACAAACTTATTGGAAACTTGAAAGTTTATGAAGTAATAATTAAAAAAGACTCTGAAATGGTCAAAGACAAAAGAGAACAAAGTAGATCTCTTACGTTAAAGGCTAAAAAGGAATCTAGTGATGAAGATAGCTCGACTTTTGATAGTGAAGACAAAGAATATGCCATGGCCGTAAGAGAATTCAAGAAATTCTTCAAAAGACGAGGAAGATTTGTAAGACAACCACGAGATGAAAGAAAGTCATTGGAAAGAAGTAGGGATGACAAAAATGGTAAAAGTGAAAGAAAATGCTTTAGATATGGAGATTCAAATCATCTCATTGGAGAATGTCCAAAGTCGTCAAAAAACAATAATCAAAGAGCTTTCATTGGAGGAGCGTGGAGTGATAGCGGCTAAGATGAGGAAGAAAAGAATAAAAACAAAACTTGTCTTGTAGCTCAAGCGTCTAACGAGATATGCTTAGGAATTAATTTGGAGCACGACGAATGAATTAAAGATAGCGGATGCTCAAAACACATTACGGGGAACCGGAGGCTATTTTCTACATACCAAGCATACAACGGATGTAACGTTATTTTTGGAAGTAATTTGCGTGGTAACATCATAGGCAAATGTACGATTTCTCATGACTCCCTAATTATTGAAAATGTTGAACACGTAGATAATCTAAAATTCAACTTGCTTAGTATTGGTCAAATATGTGATAATAAGTGCAAAGTAATATTTACCGAACATGATAGCAAAATAATCAAAGATGAAAAGGTCATAGGTAGAGGAATTAGAAAAAAGGGGTTTATATGTGATGAAACTAGAAAATAAACCGAAAGATAAAATATGTCTTACAACCTTAGATGAAAACTCTACCTTATGGCATAGGAGATTAGGTCACGCAAACATGCAATTAATTCAATCTCTAGCGTCTAAGGAATTGGTTAGAAATCTACCTAAGCTTAAATTTGATCGACATTTTTGTAATGCTTGCAAAATTAAAGGTCATGCTAGTCACAAAGCCAAAAATATGGTATCAACGACTAGATGCTTAGAATTATTACACATGAACTTATTTGGCCCTTCCGCCATACGAAGCTATGGGGGAAATCGTTATACCTTAGTAATTGTAGACGACTATTCTCGATATACATGGACTAGATTTTAAGGAAATAAAACCGAAGCTTTCGAAGAATTCAAAATATTTAGTAAAATGATTCAAAATAAATTAGGATGTTCCATAGTATCAATTATAACGGATCATGGTCGGGAATTTGATAATGAAGTACAATTCGGAAACTATTGTGACTTAAATGGGATTTCTTACAATTTCTCCAATTCTCGTACTCCACAATCAAATGGGGTAGTGGAAAAAAAAGAATCACACTCTACAAGAAATGAGTAGGACTGCGTTGAATGAACAATCCATTCCACAAAAATTTTGGTGTAACGCGGTCGATACATCAACCTATATAATCAATAGGATTTCCATTAGACATATTTTAGGAAAAACCTCATACGAGTTGTTAAGACGTAGAAAACCAAACCTTAATTATTTCAAAGTATTTGGAAGCAAATGCTTCATTCTTAATACAAAAGATTACCTCACCAAGTTCGACCCAAAGTCTTACGAAGGTGTCTTCCTAGGATATTCGCAAAATAGTAAAGCTTACATAATTCTCAACAAACAAACAATGAAAGTCGAAGAATCCTTAAATGTGACATTCTATGAAACTCCTCCCCCGCCTAAAACATTACCATTGGAGGATGATGATTTAGTCGAAGAAAAAGCTATTGAGGTTAATAAAACAAGACCCTTAGGCAATGATCTCGAAGATAAATCTTTAGAAAACAATGAAATCATAAACATTAAAGAATCTAAAAGTCATCCATTAGATATTGTTATTGGTAATTTAAATCAAAGAACTCTTAGATTACAAGCTCAAGACAAGAGTAATTTCTTTTGCTTTCTTTCAACAATAGAACCTAATAATATAAATGAAGCTTTAAAAGATTAAAGTTGGGTAATGGCCATGCAAGAAGAATTAAACCAATTTATATCAAATGATGTTTGGGAATTAGTCCATAATCCTATGGATATGACCATTATTGGAACTAAGTGGGTATATAGAAATAAGCTCGACGAAAATGGAGTTGTAACTAGAAATAAAGCTAGGTTAGTTCCCTAAGGGTATAATCAATAAGAATGAATTGATTATGACGAAACTTATGCGCCCGTAGCTAGATTAGAATCCATAAGAATATTATTATCTTATGCATGTGCTCTAAACTTCAAATTATTTCAAATGGATGTAAAGAGTGCATTCCATAACGGTTTTATCAATGAGGAGGTTTACGTGGCACAACCTCCAGGATTCATTGACTTCGCAAAACCTAATCATGTTTATAGACTCAAGAAAGCGCTTTACGGACTTAAACAAGATCCTAAAGCTTGGTACGATAGATTGAAAGCCTTTCTTATTAAACATGATTACACTATGAGAATGGTAGATAACACTATCTTTACTAAAAAGAAAAACTCTAATCTTATTATTGTCCAAATATATGTTGACGACATTATATCGGCTCAACTTGTCAAGAATTGTGTGATGATTTCGCCAAGATCATGCAAGATGAGTTTGAAATTAGTATGATGGGGGAACTAAACTTTTTCTTAGGTTTACAAATAAAACAATTAGAAGATGATATATTCTTTATCAATTAAAATATATAAAAGAAATGCTTAAGAAATTTGGATTAGAAAACTCCAGGCCAATGAAAACTCCTATGTCTACGGAAATGAAACTCACGAAAGACGAAGAAGGTGAGTCCGTAGATAATACCAAATATAGAGGTATAATAGGAAGTTTACTATACTTAACGGCAAGTAGGCCCGATATCATGTTTAGTGTTTGCCTTTGTACACGCTTCCAAGAGGATCCCAAAACCTTTCACCTTGAAGCAGTTAAACGTATCTTTCGATACGTTAAAGGCACTACGTACTTAAGATTATGGTATCCTAAGAGGTCCGGCATAGAAACCATAGTATATGCGGACTCTGATCATGCGGGAGATTACGTGGACCAAAAAAGCACTAGTGGTATCTTCACGTTTATGGGATGTTGTTTAACATCTTGGTTTTCAAAGAAGCAAACCGCACTTTCTATTTCTAGTACCAAAGCCGAATATGTAAGCGCCAGAAAGGCATGTCAACAAGCACTATAGATGAAATAAGCTCTCGTAGATTATGGCATTAGATTAGATGACATTCCTATAATGTGTGATAACAAAGGAGCTATAGACTTAATTAAAAATCCTGTACAACACTCTCGTAGATTATGGCATTAGATTAGATGACATTCCTATAATGTGTGATAACAAAGGAGCTATAGACTTAATTAAAAATCCTGTACAACACTCTCGTACAAAACACATTAAGATTCGCCACCATTTCCTTCGTGACAATGTTCAAAAAGGAAATATTTCCATAGAAAAGGTCTCATCGGAAGATAACATAGCCGGCATTCTAACTAAACCCCTTAAACGTAAGCCTTTGAATTACTTACGTCTAGGTCTAGAAATGATGGAACACGTTGTATAAATACTTATTAAGTATCCACATCACTATCAATGTTAATTAGAACTTAAACCACCTAAAAGTAAACAAGAACATTGAATTACAACCAAAATCAACATACCAAAATCGAAAAATCACAAAAATAAAATCGTCAGATGGCGGCCCCCTTAATTCTTAAAGGGCGGCTCCCTTAGTGATAAGGGGGTCGGCCATATACATAAGGGGACCGGCCATCTGACAGCCCGTAAAATATTTTATTTTTCTTCTTTAAATCTGAGTCTAGGATTCTATTTTGCAGAAAATAAAAGATTGAGAATTTCTTAAAAATTAATCTTTATACAAAATTACGTATTAGTTACCTCGGTTTTTGCCAAGGCTTAAACTTCTCAACTTAATATATGTATATATAAGTCCCAATCTATTTCTCAAAATCCTTCTCACGACTAGGAGTTCATGAAAATCTACTTTCATACATTGTTGATATATGCTAAAAACATCTTCCATTCATGCATAATGATGTCACACTTGTTGCCGGAATATATAATCCAATATATATTTTTCGACACACTTGATTGAGCAAAATTAAATCAAGGAGCACTTGGATTATTTCTTAGGTTTTTCTTGTCTTAGAGTCGAAATAATCATCATTCCACATTTGTCGCATATAGGCACACACTAGGTTCATAAATACAAACACAAGTCTCATTTGATGTGTTTACGACCTACTTCTCTTGTTTAAGAAATCTTAGGAGCATTACAACTATTAGGAGAATTGTACCTTTATACTAAAACGCAGGATCATTGCCCTGAGGCAATTAATTCCAACGCATTTAATGCAAATGCATTTAATAACCGCCCGACCCGATCCAAGTATCCCGTATACATGTCTTCCCTTCCTCAGTACACCATTCTCTCTCCCACCGAGTTCCCAATACGTGTCTCCTCCTTCCTCCATCTACTTCAACAATCAACACGTATCCCACCAAATCTCCTCATTCATTCATACAGAACACACACACCAAATTAAAAACCTTCACCTACACATGCTTTTCAAGATCAAAAAAGGAGATTCAGTTGCTATGGCTATTCAAAGAATGGTACAGATAATTATGAATTTGAGATCTTTGTTTTGTATAAGAGGTGATTCTCTGCCATATTTGTAAGTTTATAAACCTTAATTGTGCAATTTTTAGGGATTTTTTCTTTAGTGAAGATTTTTTCCATACACATTTAAAGAAAATGATTTTGATTGAAGGGTTTATTGGTTATGATTGGGGCTGAAAAAAATTATTTTCAGCTTCTTCTGAATTTATAAGAGAAAAGTTTGGTGACTTTTTTTAATTGGGAAGAATTTGTTAAAACACAAGAAATATATAAATTTGCAAAATGAAGATTTAGAAAATAGAGTTGTTGTACTATATGCAAATTTAGAAAAGAGATGGTATCATCACTTTAAAGATTATTTAAAAAAATGAATTTGATTAAAGGGTTTATTGGTTATGATTAAGGATGACAAAAAAGAATTGTGTACTAGAACAGTTTGGAAACACAACTTTTAATTTATATATTAGAGGTGTTAAGTAAAGTGATTATTTTATTGCATAGTATAGTATTAGTACTGAATTTGATTATTGATCAATCGAGATAGTTTTAAGTAAAATGATTTTTTACTGCATAGTATAGTATTAGTACTGAATTTGATTATTGAATGTGTTGGTGCAGTGGGTGTGTTCACGGGACGTGTTTAAAGGGTGTGTTCAGGGGGTGGGTTTAGATGGTAATAGTTTTCCGACTCCAAAAGAGTTTTGCGCTCCTAAATCCTGATGAAATTACCGGGATGCATATTTTGATAGCACTAAGTAAATTGGTAGGTTCCTTATCCATCTGTATTGAGCTATCGCATGCCAAACTTGAACCTGCCAGTTAATTTGGATTTCATTTTGTTAGGTTAAAAAGGGGTCAGCGAATTGCTTGGATATTGAAGACGGAATAAAGCACATTAGGAAAAATCTTTATAAGTATCCTAACAATTATCTACTAAGGTCAGAGAGTGTAGGTGGAAAGTTAAAATAAACTTTATAATATTAAGACTAGAACTTGCTAAAAAGGAAAACACACATACTATATGAAGCATAGGGTTTAGCAACTACAATCTAATCAACTGGATACAATATTATTCTTTGGCCAAAACTGTGCATTTTTCTATTACAAAAGATGTCTTTTTTCTACAAAAACCTCAAAATAGTTTTTTATTACTAGATTAAGCTGCATTTCACAATCTGTAAGTAATGATGACATCTTATTTCTTTCCATATATGTAAGCGTACTTATTTGGGGATGGAGGAAGTAGAAAGATGTGTACTTATTACGGTATAAGTTGATGTCGTGCATTAAAAGTTTGTTGTATTAATGAAGCCACTTGCAGGCAATATGAGGAAAATATCTGTAGCCGTGACTGTTGCTCCAAAAGGAAATGGGCCAGACCACCTAAGTTACAACCCAGAATTCTTGAGACTCCAATAATAGGTATGCGTAGAACATCCTAAATTTTTAAATGTAGATGCTCGACAATTCACATGTATATAGTTTTAAATGGTACTTTTTTTCTTCTTTTTTATAAATTATTGAAGAATGGAGGTGTTGGAACAGAAATATCTTTTGTGGACCAAGCGTGCAGTCTTAGTATCGTAGAAGTAGTGTTTGCTGTAATGTTATGACTGCCATTTAAGTGCTAAATATGAGAACTAACACTACAATACTGATGACGCCGCTCTGGTAGTGATGTTCTGTGAAATAAGCTCAGGTAATATCTTAAAATTCAAAATATATATTAGATATAGAATCGTGCTATTCAGAGATTCGACCACTCGGTAACTAGAACGTCGGTCTCTACTCCTCTTAGCTATTGTGATTGATACACTACGTGTAGTCTTGGTAATGTATAGTATGTGTTATGACAAAACGACTGTTAGAAGTAAGTGTTCTCTTCCCATTATGCACATAGCATACGAAGCCTTCTCCTGTTAGATATATACCAACCCGCGCGTCCGTATCAGACTTGCTTGATCGCTGCTATAGGCTCTCTTACATCTTCTACATACTCACTGTCCGTCAGTAATAATCACCACAACAAATTTTGGATATTAAGTTGATTATGAGGTTTTATACACTCTGATTACTTTAGAAATTTTTAGAGCCAAACACTCCCTAAAAAGTAGATTATGAGTTGTTATACACTCTATTTCTTCTGTGGTTCAGGCCCTTGATACCGTCAGAAATACAAACGACGGTGAATAGGAGAGTATTAGTCATAGTTAACAAAGATCATCAACCAAATTGTTTCTAACACGATGCACTACTTACACGCTTATTGAATGAGCTGATTTATTAAATTTTTGAGCGATTTAGATGCTGCAAAAGGCTGTGTACGATAGAAGACTAGAAACATACTGAGAAACTATTACCCGGAAGATAATCGGTTATCCATCACCTTTACATGCTCAACTGCCACATGTTTACTATATATAAAACATGGTTTCTTGATGAGTCTGTATGTTAGAAAACTCAAAAAATATCATAGTTTAGGAGGGGACCTTCTAAAACGTTGGTGTTGCCAATTTATATTTCTTCTTCTAAATAAATGTAAACATTGAAGCACATTAAAAAAATACATTATTCAATTGGATAAGGTTTGTGTTAACTGATGTTGCGAGTAATATTTCAAAAATATAAATGGTTTTGATGAATATATGGTTATGTAGAAATCAATTGTGGTCTCCTTTTTGCAGTGAAAGGGCGCAATTCTGCCAAAGTAATCTTCCTTCGACCTTTCCTTGGTATCAGGCGGATGCACATACTTTGTTCCTGCCCTTTTGTATGGAAAAGATAATGGGTTAATTGTTGGTTTTCATGAAGAGCTCTGGAAAAGTTTGTTTGCTTCTGGAAATAAACTGCTTCTTGATATTGGTGTATCGTGTATGGTTGACTCAGAAAATGAAGCCCATTACATTTTATGTACGGTCAAGCGATTCTTCAATAAAGAATTTGGTGATGTAAAGATTTGCTGGTTTAGTTTTTTAAGTGTATATCTTTGCCTCAAGTAACGTCTTTTATATTCAATCTTATTTAATTCAATTTGAATCTTTGAACATAATGTTGAATTCAAAGTCAGCGAGCAAACTAAGATTCCAATTTTGAATATATAATGTTTTGAAAAACAAAAAATGAACACATGATTTATATGTTGCATTTGTGTGTGTCACTGCAACATGTATGGATAGATTATAATAGTAGATGAACAATATAGATAGTCCAAAAATAGTGTATCTATTTATTTAACAATATTGATATTAAAAGGTAGAACATACACACCTGTTAAAGAATATAACGCCACTCGAACAAATGACTCTGTCATTAGTTTAAGATTTGTTGTTACACGTGATGAAGGGAAATACTAGGAGCACATTTAGCCATTAAGAGGTAAACTCCATATGTTCCCTTGATTACACAATCTACTAAAAATATTTTTTCATTGATGTTGTTTTCCTTTTATGCAGACTATTTGCCAGGCATTTTATGACGGTCAAACTTAAAATCAACAGCTTTTGCAGCAATCAACTGATAGAGACAATTATAACAGTAAGGTAAACACTTTTTAGCGAAAGGCGTTTCTATGGGTGGGTTATTACACGCCGTTAAAAACTAACACGTATATAAACATTAAAAAGTTATTTAAAAACTATACTCTGTAATACTTCTTTTTTAGCATTATTTGTAACTTTTGCTTCTATACTAGTGGTTCTAAGGGTGAACCAAGTTGAAAGCCATTGCTTCTTGCTTTCAAGCTGTAAATAAGACAAGTACATTTTTTTGATAAAGTATGTTACTTAAGTCAGCGAACCTGTAGCACCTCAGAAAAATTTAGAGCTCCTTATCATTTTTACACAAGAGCACGTGTCACAAGCAATTGCCAAAATTCCTGTTACTTTCCAATAAAAGGTTATCCAGCAAGCGACATGCAATGTTTTACGCAATTGAGAGTTATAATAACGCGTATAAATCATTATTTTGCTAGCGGATCAAAAAGGAGTATATTAGAAAGCGCGTAGCAATAAAAATCATTTTCTTTCTCACACCCTGCGAAACAAAGTCGCACAACTATATTATTTTGTGAACCCGTCCATACTTCGATAAATAAGACCATGAATGGACCAATATTTAAATCTTACTAAATAAACAATGTACCTTGACGTTTCATTATCTCAAAAACTCTAATATACGAATGCATATCTACGACAACCATGGAATAATTCCAAATAGGCAAACCAACACCATCATTACTTTCTTGCACCTAATGCCCTACACCTTATGTTATTTCAAAACCCTTCACATGCTATGTCTTGTTTCAAATCTCAATTCATCAATAATACCTATTCTTTAACAGTATTAAGAAAAATCAATTATATCAAATAGTATTACATTCATCAATAGTATGAGTAAATAATGTCATTCACATGCATATGAAAAATATCAGGAAGCTAGTAATAATGTAAGTATAAATAGGGGCATGCATGCACACTTTTAACTTTGAAAATGAGAAGTAAAACAATAAGGTTTAATTTGAAGTTTCGTTGGGTCTAAGAGCAAAAGGGGGCGTCGGGTTTTAAAGAGTAGAAGCAAGAAAAGGGCCGAGTTCCTTGACACCATCACTTCTCTTCGCCAACTAGCAACACTTGGACCTTAGTAAGTGGTTTTTGTAGCTTAACATTCATCATGATTATGTCATTTACCCTTGAAGTCTCACTCACGACCAAAACCAACACACGTCCAGTTTGGCAATCTAGCCAAAAGCCTTGGCTTTGCATAAACTAGTGAACGGCTTATAGCCTATGCGTAGTTAGTACATACACATGAACGTAAAGACCAATTCATACCACGCATAAAATAGCAGCGTATAATAAAACTTTAAACAACGCATCATGCGTATAACCAAATAACGAACCAATAAACTTTGTAAAAACCTTAAGCATGTCGTGATCAAAATACGTTGGCTCACTAGGGACTAACAAACATTAGGTTTACACGTGAATTGTTGTAAAACTTCTTATGAGGTAACCTCGACTTGCATCATGGGCGCAACCATGTAACCCAAGACGACTCACAACAAACCTTTTTGGCTCGCTGTTGGGGCGACGCAGGCGCTGTTAAAGACGAAACCATTGTGCCCGTTGGCTCACACTAAGACCCCGTTATGCTTAACAAATAGTTATCACTTGAGACACACTCAATACGTGCCAACAGCCACCACAAGCCGCTGCTTGTCGCAACTGTTGTGCTGCAAAGAAGCGTGGCCACAGCAGCCGCCGTTGGTCCCTGCTCAAACGCACCATGTGTCCTATGTGTAAGTCAACGACTAAAGACCTCGAACCCACGTAATCAAGGTGAACCTTAGTGTGTTTAAATTGGAAGAACAGATATACAAATTTGGTGAGTTAGGAAGGAACCAAAGAAACCAGCAACAGTAAGAAATAAACCACTGTTGGCTGCGACAGAAAAGCACAGAAAAAGAAAAGGGTGATTAGGTCCATGATAATTTTGAATTGTATTGTAATAATGCAGAATGTAATTTTATCTATAACTTCATGAAAAATCCACTTATTAAATTTTAGACTAAAGCGAAGTGGGTAAGCTTGCAATTTTTTCCTAGTTCCTGAGAAAATCTTTTATTCAGTCAAATCCAATGGGTGGGATAATCTTTATCCGAGACAAAAATAATAATTATTTTGATAATTAACAAACTAAGAAAACATATTTTCGTGAAGCGACTTAAATTGGTAACAACTAAACAGTTTTTTAAACGGTACGTAAACTTCAACGTGGTTTATAAAACTTTA
Organism: Tanacetum coccineum; assembly: GCA_026074375.1. Classification (NCBI taxonomy): domain Eukaryota; kingdom Viridiplantae; phylum Streptophyta; class Magnoliopsida; order Asterales; family Asteraceae; genus Tanacetum; species Tanacetum coccineum. The sequence continues at coordinate 17,692 of BQNB010079755.1, read as the reverse complement.
TATAACATAAAAATGTTTTTTTAGCTTATTCGGAGTTTTAAATATGTAAAATCTATAAGAGTCAAAAATAATTGTATAAACATATTAAAATTGTATAATAAATATATAAAAATATTACCATATGAAAAAATGTCAAGGGAATTAAAAATGGTCCACGAATGAAGTTACAGAGGTTAATTTGGCAATTTACTTAAATTTGGAAAATAAGGACAAAAATCCCCAGCTATATAGAAACTTAAGGGTATTAGTTGTAAATGAATAATTTTAATAAAATAATTAAACGAGTCTAGTGCAACCGTGACATAAAACTGATAACCCCCATAAATAAATGTTAACGACTGACGATGTAAAGAAATAAACCGATAGGAAAATGTATCAAAACTTAGTACAACTTATAAAAAAATATGTTTTAATATTTTCCTTGGATGTAAATCACATGACTCATAAATATAAAGTTACGATTGCCATACATTAGTAAATCAATTCCAGTATAGATACATATGGTTGTAAAGTCGTCCCTTAAGAGCCAAACAGGTTTCATCAACATTTAGAAACGTAAAACGATTCAACGACAAGTGTCCCTTTGTTCGTGACCCAATTGCATAAGTCATTTTCATACGTTAAGTTTAAGAAAGTAAACTCCAGAGTTGTCAACAAATTATTAGTGTATGAATGCGCGTCACTTAAATGCCAGTGCATGAATCCATTACATATTCCAGAAACGATAAATCGACTAGGTGAGTTTATCATAGCCCTACTTTTCCGTTTTAAGACCATCTTTTGGGGTGATAACCATTGCTATAATTTATTTAACAGTTGAAACAAGTAACTATTACTGATTTACTATTGTTCTAAGTCCCTACTCAACCTAACTTGCAAATGTTGCCACAATTTAGTCATGAGCTGTTAATTACTTGTAAAGCGGCGAATGTATGGAAAAAGATCTAACGGGATTAGACATCCCAGATTGTAATCATGGACTGACTTAGTCAAGCAAAACAACCGTATTCATATGTAGCATTATGGATGTTGCGGTTAACACTCACAGGAGCCTTATCAAAGATGAATACAATGTATAACGGTATCGTGTCATGCGCTGGTGACTATAGTTAAATACTTTTCATTGTGATATCATAAAGGATTGGCTAAATATTTCATAAGCAAATGGTATAATCTTTGTGGTTCATCACTCTATCAAATAACCCCGAACTTACACAACTTTATGTTGACACTTTAGCAATGTTTTTCTTCAGGTGAACTATCCTACAGACAATATTAGGTAGTCTGCATTAGGTATATGGCATTGTAGAAGTCTATCTCCTCGACCTCTTCACCCATGAAGTCACCATCCGCCAAATCCAGTCACTTCCACGCGAGTGAAATTATAAGGGTTGTGACAGATTGGCTAATAGAGCACTGGTATTAAGAGAACTAGGGTTTTTGCATTAGAACTCTAGACAATAACTAGCTCTTAAGACATATCAGAATAACAATATGCCACTATCTATTACTATTTACTTCCTAAGGTTAACAACAAAATGCATGGACACATATCATTAAATAATCAAATAACCCACTTGTCCTCATGTGGTGTGAAAACATGTTTCATTAGACTACACACTATCATTCACCATCCTGGAGAAACACATCCTATGGATTACTCATTTGTATCATCCTAGTGCAAGGAAACTACCATGACTCTTACCAAATAATTTACCCTATAACCAATAATCACACAATCACTTACACTAATAGTTATAAGATTATAATCAGAAATTACTCTTATACTAATCTCATTTTATAAGAGCGGTACTTACATAAACGCTTCTGGGATACCTTTTGTTAATCACCACCTCAGCTACTTCACTACTACGCGAGGATTCCTTATAGCGACCTTATGTGAGATTACATATCTGACAATATTACTATGTCTCTGCAAAATACTAAAAAGTATTTCAAAGTATATGAATAATCCTACCAAAAAGCATTGCGCCGCTATGAGTACACCAATAATTGACAAAATGTCGCAAACATTTGGGAACATGAACACACAATCTCATAAATAGAAACAATTTAAAACACGTCTGTAAAAAGTAAGAGACAATAGCCGCAATAACAGTCAAGACTAACAGAAAGAAACCGTGAACATGAGGTGTTACAGTCAGCTCCACGAGCCAAGATAATATGTAACTCTCAAAAATGCATCTTAGTCCGAGAAACCTACCCACACATTCCGTCCACTTGTCAAAGGTACTTAAAAAATCAGGATAATACCACTAATATTGCTAGTAAATTTCCCCCAAAAGGAACACAGTAAACCTATCAATCGGCATGAATCCCAAACACTCCTAGACATACCCTAGAAAATCCCAACCCAACCTAGCGCCCTAACCATTCAAAGCAACATGAATCTTTACTAAAAATAAGATGGCACCCATAAGGTAATCTTTACCAAAAAAACAGAAAATAAGAAGTAGAAATTCCATTCTATCGTATACAGGGCGTAACCAAGGAATGTCTCAATCACTTTCCAGCAACGTGCCTGACAACTCCCCAGAACAGGAAGCCACCAAACAGAACACTACCATACGCAAACAGACGTTGACTTATCGTCCACCTCAACTGGCAACTCCAATTACGCAGAACTAGAATCAACTAGACCCTTGCTACAGGGCGTGAAACCCGTCCCAGAAATAAAATAACAGAAATATTCCTATACTAATATCACCAAGCACCTGGACCCATCTCGAAAAGAGAAGTAGTATCACATCATCACCATAATTAACCCAGAGCTACTACTTTCACTGACGGTAAACCGCTATCCGACGACACAGAACTCAACCCTAGAAGATGTGACGGCCAGGTACTAGAGACCTGGAACTAGAACATTGACACACTTGTGCAAGAATCATGAAGAAGCAGAAACAAAGAACTCCTAATATCCGAATGTACAGATTCTCCGCAGCTACCGGAGAATGAGATCGCATTATAGCAGATAAAGGTAGCTATGCTGAGGACAGACTCTCTGAGGAACATGATCAAATTCGATAATATCCTAGCCCGCCTAGGCCTATAAGCAAAACATATCAGCTGTGCTATACACATTAGTATCCCAATCTACGAAGAGAAAATCTAAGCAAGACATTGATGAAAACTTATACTATGCGTTTCATAACATAATGAATGAAGTCATAATTCTGTCCTAAAATGCTTTCTGAGTGCATTTACCCAGTATAAGAGAAACCATATATTTGATATTTTTTTGAAACCATATGAAGAGCATCTTAATACGCCAATGAAATGACGCTATTGAAAATACTGCTTAGTGCAAAACAAGTATAGATATACCCAATCCCACCATAATGAAGAATATAAATCATGAGCTCGGAAAACAAAATAGGAAGCCATTCCGAGTGCAACACTAGAAACTTTGAAGGTCTCATTATTGAAAGACCCACACATCGTGCTTCAGACAAGAAATAGTAACCCCCACCAGATTCAATTCTTTCTTGCATTATTCGACATTCTGTCAGTCCAAAATTCTTTTCATTCACAATCAATGAACATCTTTTCAATGAAAATGGAAATACAAAATGCATCTAAAGGCTTACCAGGTGAATTAACCACAGAATCATACCAAGAAGCTAGAGGTGGGGTGACATATGTAAAATATTGTCATCAACGGGAAGAATGAACAATAAAAATAACCCAACGCGAAAATCCTATTCAATCAGTCTATAATATCTTTCGAGTTCATAATACAACATAATGCAAAATATATGGAAATACAACAAAGATGAAAATATGCTAAACCGACAGATCACATCACACAGGCGTGCAGTGAAGAAACACATTGGTAAGACCAACAAAATGAGCGACGTAATTAGTTTGATCTGGATAGGGAGTGAAAATCTCCGATTGGAAATCCCATGGGATTGGAAACCAACAGTTTTCGAGAAAAAGATAGAAAAACTTGGTATGGTGAAGTGGCGATAATTTGTAAAGATAAGGGTAGTAAGTAAGTAAGATTGAGAAAGGATATAAGAAAAGGGGCGGCGAGTTGGGTAGGAGTTGTGAAAATAATGATTTAAAATATTCATGATGGACATAAGTCATAGACTGCAAGAGCGAATTACAACCAAACCCAAAACCTACAACAAAAGTAAATGATTCAAAAAAAACTCATACAGCTGAATGAGATAATTTTACGAACACATAGATAATACACGCCAACATCCGAGACAATATGCACATAGTAAGATAAACACATAAGGTAAACATAAACCTTCAGAGGACCACATGTGTGGTAGAAAGTAGCAAGGGAATAATAAACCACAAATTAACATATAACATAGCATCATTCATCAGATGCTTGGGAGACACAATAATCTAAATATACTACGAGACTCTTACTAACTATGCTTACAATCACTAACAAATAAACTAAATGGAAAAGGGGATGTCAATGTAACCCTAGGTATACATAGCCTGATCAAACTAGTATAGTCAGTTTGGGTCAGACAAAGATATGCTAAATAAAATTCGACGTAAAAACACAAGTTTGAAAGACGCATACACAATTAACTCATATCATCACATTAAAAGACAATACTCAAAGACAACTATTAAAGACTGTGAATTCATACAAAGATACATCATGAGGATCAAATCCTACGTAAACAAAACAAAGTTAAAGATGAAGACTTCAATGATTCTTCCTGGAGGGTTATTCGAATGAGATTAATTAAAATTCCCAAGAACAAAGTGTCAATACAACCCGCGCGCAAGGCTGACGCGAAAGCTACTTTTCTTCAGAAAACTTCCACTGCCAAACGCCACAAAGAACGAGTGGCACATTAAGCCCTAGTATTACTCAATGGATGTACTAAGGTGATCTCTCTAACTTGTAACACACAACGCCCAAATAGCAACCAAACCACCACAGACGCGAACACTACCGTCAACAAAGGACCGAGATAACGACAATTTTAATATAAGGACGAATGAAAATTTAAGGCTAAAGGAAACCTTTATTATCATACGTTTAGACATAAATTTTGAAGAAAATTGACGGAAAGTAATATATAATATACCAAAACGACATGCTAGAGATAAAACGTATGCGCCACATTTCTAGCCGATGGAATCCCCACTCGCCATTTTCGTCTTTTCTCTAACCCAATCGCCCATTGAATACGACAACATGACACATTCAAAGAAACTAAAAGAAACCTACCGATTTGGAAAGACTCACTGCGCGAATCCACCACCCAATATCAAACAAACGGAAACAAATAACATTCTTCTCATTTTCAAACCCTTTAAACGCGTAAACAATCAATCACCGCAAAAAATTATTCGAATTGATATGTATAATCTCAAATAAAATAATCATTTTGAGAATTGACAAAGATGCATTGCAAATTGATCACACTATCTCCTAAACCACTTTAAGGATACGGGTGTCATGAGGTATACGTAATCAAGTTACACTCATTATTCAATTTTCAGAATTTCTATCACGTAAACATATTATAATACTTCTACGTTGCAGACGTAGCCAATAATTCATCCCAAGTTCCATTTAAAATGGTATACCCCAAGCACTTATAACACTGTGACAACGGCAACTGGTACATGAATTTTTTTATTATGAAATACGGTGATACAGGACAAGAAGTAAAATGCTATTCTACTTAGCAACTTAACACTATATTTACTAACCATAATAATGTATGGTATTGCCAACTAAGGTTAAATTACAAGTGCATAGTTTTAAGGAACAATGCTTTAATTACAGGGCATGTACAAAACATGGTTACAGACAACTCCTTAAGATCATTAACTCCGATGACTCAATATTCTGAGATCCGTATCTCACACTACACCCAGACCAAATTCTAAAAAGAATTGCATTATTTTCGGCTTGTTCTAATTGCCGTAATTTTCTCCTCTATGTGCCTATATTGTTCATAGGCCTCATCTTCAACTTTTCTTTTAGAAGCTTCCTCATCCTTACGGAAGTTTGATTAAACTTTCTCCAAAGGAAAAGAGGGGACAATCTTTGCCTGTGAATGACTAACACCCCAAAAACGAATGCAGCCACTTCCGTGGGTATCGGAGCCGGATTAATTATTTCCTGACAAAACCCACAGCCAACAGTAGCCCATCAATTGCTAAATTCGCGATCTTCTTCAAGCTTTGATTCCCGAACCCATTCCCATACATAGACAAGAAGCAGTCTTGCGATCCTTATCAGAACTTTCCTTTTAATAGAGTGCAAATCAAGCACAGACTCTCTTGAGAAATGTCATAGCATTTCCTCATAGGTTTTTCTCGAAGATCGTCACTGACTGCGCAATGAGAATCTTCAAAGCTGCCGAATAAGCCAAATTCAAAATCACATCCTGACGACCCTTATCTTCGTTTAAATCTAATCTTTGCAACTCAAGGCTTTTCACTGTCGGAATCATTATGAGGGAAGTCGAAACAGGCCATTGTGAAGTATTTTGTTGTATGGAATTACAGTTTGAAAATTTGAAGAAGGAAACAGAGGTGGTATTTATAAGACAAAAGGGGGAAGGGGAAATAATTTAAGATCTTGTCATTTACTTCAACGGATATATCCCCAAGATTTTGTCGTATTGGCTCGTCCCGATGATGAGACATTCATCTAGGGATACGTAAGGACCAGTTCAAGAGCAAATACCCTCACTCGTTCACAAATCCACAATCTCCTACAACGTCTTGATTTTGGGACGAAATCGCATACAGGGCGATGTAAAAACCTCAGAGAAAATTTAGAGCTTCCTAATTAATTTCTACACACAAGAGCACGTGTCACAAGCAATTGCAAAAATTCCCGTTACTTTCCAATAAAAGGTTATCCGGCAAGCGACATGTAATGTTTTACGCAACTGAGAGTTATAATAACGCGTATATATCATTATTTTGCTAGTGGATCGAAAAGGAGTATTTTAGAAAGCGCGTAGCAATAAAAATCATTTTCTTTCTCACACCCTGTGAAACAAAGTCGCACATTACAGCTAATATTATTTTGGTGAACCCCAACCAAACTTCAATAATAAAGACCATGAAATGGACTAATATTTCAAATCTTACTAAATAAACAATGTACCTTGACGGTTTCCATTATCTCAAAAACTCTAACATACTAATGCACATATCTACGGACAACCATGGGAATAATTTCAAAATAGGCAAACCAACACCATCATTACTTTGCATTGCACCAAATGCCCTACACCATAAACGTTCTTTCAAAACCCTCTCACAGATCTAAATTTCTTGTTTCAAATATCAATTCATCAATAGTACCTATTCTTTAATAGTAATAAGAAAAAATCAATTATAACAAATTAGTATTAACATTCAATTCAATATTATAGAGTAAATAGATGCCATATCACACATGCGAGATGAAACATATCATGAAGCAGTAAATAATGAAAGGCAAAATCAAGAGGACATGCATGCTAACAACTCATCACCTTTTAACTTTGAAAATGAGAAGTAGGCAATAAGGTTCAATTTGGAGTTTTGTTGGGTCTAAGAGCAAAAGGGGGGCGTCGGGTTTTAAAGAGTAGAAGCAAGAAAAGGGCCGAGTTCCTTGACACCATCACTTCTCTTCGCAACTAGCAATACACTATTTTATCTTAGTAAGACTCATTTTTTGTATCTTAACATTCTATCATGATTATGTCAATTACCCCATTGAAGTCTCAATCAACACGACGCAAACCAACGCACTTCCGTGTTTGGCAATCTAGCCAAAAGCCTTGGCTTTGCATAAACTAGTGAACGGCTTATAGCCCATGCGTAGTTAGTACATACACATGAACGTAAAGACCAATTCATACCACGCATAAAATAGCAGCGTATAATAAAACTTTAAACAACGCATTATGCGTATAACCAAATAACGAACCAATAAACTTTGTAAAAACCTTAAGCATATCGTGATCAAAATACGTTGGCTCACTAGGGACTAACAAACATTAGGTTTACACGTTAATTGTTGTAAAACTTCTTATGAGGTAAGACCTTCGACTTCAGTATCATGGTGCGCAAACCATGTAACCTAAAAACGACACACACAAACCTTTTGGCTACCTAGTGGGGCGACGCAGCTTTTGTCTTTAGTGAGTTGACTTTGACTTTGGTTAACTGAGAGTTGACCAAGGTTGACTTTTTGACTTTAGCTTCTGGCTCTTGTACACTCTTCCGTTCTCATGTTCGTGTTTGCCCGTTTTTGATCGTTTTCATGTGATTTTTGCTATATCCGTACCTGCACACACAAAACACAAAAACAAGCATATCTTTGCCATTTTTAGTCTGTTTTGGGCTTAGTTGGGCCTTTTTAGGGATAAATGGATATGTGTTTTCACACATATCAAGCACTTTGTGGGTTTAATGGAAGAACTAGATATACAAATTTTGGGTGAGTTAGGAAGGACAAGAAACCACAACAGTGGTAATAAACCCACTGTTGGGCTGGGACAGAAAAGCAAAAAAAGAAAAGGGTGTAGGCCATGTGAATTTGTATTATATTGTAATAATGCATATGTAATTTTCTACAACTTGCATGAAAAATCACTTATTAAATTTCAGACTAAAGAAGTGGGTAAGCTTGCATGTTTTTCTAGTTCCTGAAATCGTTGCAGTCAAATCCAATGGGTGGGGAAATTCTTTATCGAGACAATAATTATTTCGATAAGTGAACAAATCTAAATAATATTTTTGCGTGATGACTTAAAATTGGTAACAACGAAACCAAGCTTAAACGGGTAAGTTAATGTCGGTAACCCTTAATCACTTCACTTCAATAAGATTAACAAGAAAATTAGGAAGAATGTAGAGAGAGAATTTAGAGAGAGAAAGTTAGAGAGAAAAATGGAATTGGATGATTAACTTGAAATGTTACAAATGAACCAACCACCTCACCTTCCTTGGTGAGGTGTATTTATAGGCTTGCATGCCTTTAGTAATTCTACGGGTCGGGCTCGGTTTTACTTGGGCTTTCACCCGATACACGTTTGAAACTTAAGGGTATTAAAAAAATACATCTTAATAAGAAACTCAAACGAGTTGAGCGAACCGTGATATATAAATTCGATAATTACACTAAGTAGTCAACGACAACGATATAAATAAATAAGCGCGATGAGAAAATATATGTACTTAATAACTTACAAATAATGTTTATATTTTCTTAATTATAAATCACATGGGCTTGTGAATATAAATTGCGACGCGGAATAGTATAAATTCTTATATAGGTACTAATAGTTTTAAAGCCATCCCTAGAGCCAACGGTTTAATCAACACTTTGAAAACGTAAGACGTTAACTCCTAAACGACAATACCCTTTTGACCAATTGCATAATTTACTGCATACATTAATTTTAGATTGTAAACTCAGTAATTGTTATAATTACTTAGGTGTTTGACTGAGTCGCTATTTGGCGTACCTTAATTCCTTTCCAATCTCCAACGATTAACCGTCAAGGTGAGTTTTCATAGCCCCCACTTTACTGTTTTAAATCATCTTTTGGGGTGAGAACATTGCTTATTTTTAACAGTTGAACACAAGTACATTTACTGATTTACTATTGGGTCTAAGTCCCTATTCAACCCAATTTGCTATATTGCCCAATTTATCATGAACTGTCAATTTCTTGATCGGATGACCGGTTGAGGGAGCCGAATATTATGGATAGATCTATTAGGATTGACAATCCCCGTTTGTCTTGGACTGACATTAGTCAAGCAAACATAATTTCATTTGAGTCAGATACGGATGTTGCGGGTTAAACATCTGCACGGGCTTATCTATGATGATATATGTTAACGCTTTAGTGTCATGAGCTTAGACAATAGTAAATACTTTTCATTGTGATATATAGGATTGCTATATTTCATACCATGGTTATAAATCTTGTGGTTCATCACTATTATCAAACAACAAAACCTATGAACTCGCCAACTTTATGTTGACACTTTAGCAATGTTTTTCTCAGGTGTCCTGTGTTACGGGATATATATGGAGTCTGCATTGGTATAATGGCATGTAGAGGTCTATCTCTCGTATCAAGTCCTCTTCACGCCATGAAGTCACAATCCCAAATCTAGTCATCCGCTGCAGAGAATTTGGGGGTGTGACATCTTAAATCCTATGAAACTCTTAAATCTCAGTATGACATCTTAAGAGTAGAGCTTAATAAATCTGAGTTTGATCTAGCTACCTATAAAAGAGGTCTAGCTTCTGTAGAAGAACAACTTGTCTTCTACAAAAAGAATGAGGTTATGCTTTGCGACCAAATTGTTGTTTTAAAAAGAGATGCCTCATTTAGAGACTCAGAAATCAATTCTCTTAATATTCAGATAGAAAAACTTAAGAAAGAAAAAGAGAGCAATCAAATTAAAATTGATAAATTTGAAAATGCCTCTAAGAGCTTAGATAAATTAATAAGGAGTTAAATTTCTGATAACAATAGAAAAGGTGTGGGGTATAATGTTGTTCCACCTCCACCTATAGGACTGTTTGCACCCCCAACTATTGATTTGTCTAGCTCTGGTCTTAAGGAGTTTCAACAGCCTGAATTTAAAGGCTATGGCAAAACTCAAGTCTTGTAAACCATAAAACCCGCAAAAACGCCACTTGTGGCCTTAGATTAGGACTTGGTTTAGAAACGAGTTAGTTACTAGACAATGTACCTATATAAGCAAGCCTCTACAAAGCCATTTATCCTTTACACATACTTAACCACTCTCCAAGCAAGAACCATCATTGTTTCTCTCTTGTTTTTTGGGTCATAGCACAACCGAGACCATAACCAAACCCAAACATACCATCGCGTACGACTTCTAAGGCTCACTCAACACATACAAGTAATACAGGGTCTTGCATACGAGAATCATAAGAAGGGTACGCGACACAAGACTATGTATTTAATAGCTTTGAAGCTTAGTGGTGTTGATATACGATCGTGTGTATGACACTTGGTTGTCCCTTACTAACTCAAACCAATCACTAGGACCTTTTGTAAGTCACGGAGCTGCATCTGCCTCAAGAGGCATCCGAGAGAATCTCATTCATTTTTTTATTCCTGTCTTGTTGTAAGAGTCACATTAACTTGTGTGCAACAAGTTAATGTAAGCATGAACGTGCATGGTTCACCCCCAAGTAAGGTTTCACGATCGCAAGCGAGTAGTACGGGCGATGATATGTATCTCTTGTTGAGGCGTACGACACGATGATGAAAAGGGAGTAGTGGGAGTGGGGGGGTAAAGCGTGAAGCTTAAATGAATGGAGCTAAGGCATAATCGTTATCATTTAATTTCAAGAATGGAAACTAACATGAAATCTATCACGTCCACTCAAAATACACGAAACTTATACATAAACATTTCGCTTAAACTTGATAGTTTGGCTTGGGAAGGAGTATACAAGCTAATTAGACGCTTGCATGTGTTAAACACGAACCAAAGTATTCAAAATAAGCTCAAATTGTTCGTTTGTGGTTAAACACTACAAACCCAAACCATACGCACCCACAATGGACGTGTATGTCCACTGTTGGGCCACGAAGCTCATGAATAGGACATGAGCTTATAGGTTGGCTTATGTATAAGTTAAAGAGCTTAATAGTAGCTTAAGGTGCCTAACAAAAACCCTAACTAAGCCCTAAAACCACTAATAAGCCTAACGGACCACTAACGGATCACATATGTCCAAACATCCATTAACGTACATTAATGGGCGCAAGACAGTCTGTTAGTTAAGGCCGCACAGTCTTTATTAATAAGCGGCTCACATGAACTATAGAGGAATGGGTTGTAGGAGCTTATGAGCTCGTTTGCTTGCTAATACACGAAAGAGCCTTAATCGGGTTTCATAATAGGCTCAAAAAGCCATTGACAGGCATAATAGCTTGAAAAATAGCCGAGACAGTAAAAACATCGTTATTAAAATTTAATGTAACTTAATAAGTGCAGAGTAAAAGTAGGGAAGCAAATATCATGTATAGAACCTATTTGACTTCTTTTGGGCTAGAATAAACTTGCAACTAGTCCAATAAGCTCATATAAGCTCAACCAAGCTGTATTTATAACTACCACAGCTTATGTCCAGCTTATTGATAATTTATAACCAGAAAGCTAATGGGACCTCAACGGACGCAAGCCTAAAATGTTTAAAAATGCTGATTTCGGGTTTCTTATTGGACCCGAAAGCCCATTAGCGAGGCTTATTTGCTTAATAAATAAGCGAGCAATAAAACAGACCCTATAAGTGCTTATTTAGCCTAGAACAATAAGTTGAACATGTTATAAAACATTAATGGACCACACTTTGCAACATATCTTGGGTTACGAGTATGTGCTAGCGAGCCCAATAAGACTCGAATAAGCTTAATAAGCTCATCCGAGCTAATTTTCAGCCAACAGTTTTTAAATAAGCTTAAATAACTTAATGAGGGCTTAAGTGCCTTTTGAAAACTAAATTGACCTTTAAATTGCTTTATTGGACCTTAACGTGCCCCAATAAGTCCCAATAAGCCTAAATAACAGCTCATCCGAGCTTATATAACTGCACACAGAGATATTGCTTCTTGGAAGCTCTGTTATAAAACTTATTTCCACTTGTTAGAACTTAATTGGGCTTTAAATGTAATTTTAGTAAGTTAATGGACTAAAAGTGTCAAAAATGGAAACTTAGGGTAGAAGCTGCCAAAAACTGTTTTTATAAAGTCTAGGGGATGTTTCTGTCAATTCTAAAACTTGAGGGACTGTTTGAAAGTACAAGGCCAAAAAAAGGTTGTACTATTCATAAATTTACAAAGGACTAAAAGGTTGTAAATATGGAACACCAGGGTTTTAAAACATGTAAATATTATATCTCAATTAAACATGAGGGACAGATTTTAGATAATATAGAAAACCTAAGGGTATTTTATGAACAAAAGTGATTTTAATAAACACTTAACAAATCGAACGAGTTATAATATTATTCAGATATTATGCGAATTTAAAACACGACTTAATAAATATGTATATTTATTAATAACGTTTATACATATACTTGAACGTATGCTCGATACACCTATCCAAGACCACTCAAGTAAGGACAAATATAATAAAAATGAGCACCACCACACAAGTGATAACAGTATATTTAAACTAGCAATTTATTGTAGTCTATGCATTAAGTCGTTAGCCTAAACATTGTAGCTAGGACTAGGCCGTATTTACTTAGGTATTTGACTGGTGGTGATTCATTGCCATACACTTGATATATATCTATCATTCACAGAGGACTACCTACTCGGGATGAGTTCATAGCCCCATGTTTACAATTATTTAAAATGAAATTTAACATCTTTGGGTGAAACATGCCTTTGTATTTTACAAATAAGACGCAAGTGTACATTTCTCTATGATTACTATTTGCCTAAGTAGCGATAACCACTGAGCCTATCATTAACTGCGTCAATTACTAGATTGTGAGCGCGAATGTTATAAATACATCTATTTTGGGGATTGACATCCCCGTTTTGGGTGGTACGCTCACTGTGCCGGTTTGCAGACTACCAAACGTAATACCATATCTGTATTGCGGACTGTTGCGGGTTAAACATCATTCACGCCATGTTGCAATTTATTTGGCACTTCATCACTGTCGAGCCTTTAGTGTACCTGCGCGTAGGAAAACGTAATTACTTTTTATGATATTTGCATCTGTTGCTTAATCATACACTTGGAAATCTTGCGGTCCTTCAATTGATTTACATAAACCTATGAATTCACCAACTTTATGTTGACGTTTTAAGCATGTTTTTCTCAGGTCAATAAGGCACGAGGTGCCAAGATACATTGGGGGTCACTCTTTGGAGAGTCAGTACTAAAGATTTGGGGCGTATTACATTTTGGGAACATTTGTTATAAACTGAAATCTTTACTTATATTGTCGAACAATTTGAAGCCATGAGCTTATGTAATGAACAAGTATTTTGTTAATCCAATGTATCTTTTTAAAACGACACGTTTAGTGGTCGTTCTCATATCTTGTGCTATTGATCTATGAAGTAACGCCCTTGGATATTCAATATTCCGCTGCTACCCAGATTTGGGGGTGTTACAGATTGGTATCTAGAGCCAAGGTTATAGAGAACCAGGTCAAAAGTTTTTGTCTGGACTATAACCATTTTCAAACACTGCATTTACAAATGGGGTTTGCACGGGACACACATACATTACTTGTTTGCAATCTAGCATATGTGCTTACATGACATACACTGTTTTAGCATTAGTAGTTTACTAAGTGCTTGCATGATTGATATACGAGTATATAAATTATATTACGTATATTACTATAAGAGTCTTAAAATTAATACTTATATAAGTTATTTTTGTTTTTACAGCAGTCATGTCTTCTGCATCATCTGCATTCCTGACACTTCCGTCTACCCGACTCTGACCAGGATGTGTATTTTGGGGAGCCGATGAGGAGATATCTAATGAAGGTTCTCCACGAGTCATCGTATTAGGATACGATGGACTCCCCATACAGCTGGTAGCCCCACCATCATCGGATTACATACCAGGCCCCGAGGAGCCACAGACACCACCAGTACCACAGGACGAGGATGAGTGTGAGCCTATGTTCATACAGCCACATGATCCTGACTATGTGCCAGAGCCTATGTACCCTGAGTATAACCATTATAGGATGAGCATGTGTTTCCGGCTGAGGAGCAGCCATTTCCTCCTGTTGTTTCACCTACTGCCGAGTCACCAGGATATGTTGTTAAGTCGAATCCAGAAGAGGATCCAGAGGAATATGAGGATGATGAGACAGAGGATGGTCCTGTTGACTATCCCATGGACGGGGGAGAGGATGGAGATGATGATGACGAAAATTCATCCGGGGATGACGCCAATGATGAAGATGAGGATGATGAGGATGAAGATGAGGAGGATGAGGAGGAGGAGGAGGAAGAGCACTTAGCTTTGCCGACTCCGCTGTTGTTGTACCTACTGTTTAGAGACACTTCGTTCCCACCAGAGGGAACAAGCCTGAGTTACACCACCACCCTCCACTGACATTACTACCACTGGAGCTAGGATTACTATCCGGCTTCAGGCTTCCATATCCCTTCCACCAGAGGTAGAGGTTGAGAGACTTCTAGCCATGCCTACTCCACCACCATCACCACCTATCTCACTATCACCACCCTCTGCAGGGGAGCGCCTTGCTAGGTGCATGGCCCCATCTACACATTCATCACCACCACCTGTGCCATCACCATTACTACCATCATCTGGGTGTCCAACCCAAATCTAGACACTCAGGATAGCCTCCACTCAGGCCCTTGTTGATGCGGTTACTGCCACATTACCATCACCTCCATGACCACCACTACCACCATCTCTATACATACCACCACCTATTGACCGTAGGGATGATATTCCCGAGTCCGAGCGGCCACCTCGCAAGAGGTCGTGCTTGTTTACTCTACGCTCCAGGTATGAGGTCGGGGAGAGTTTTACTGCTAGACCCACCGGAGGTTGAGGGGTAGACTATGGGTTTGTCAGCACCTAGCATGCTTGAAGAGAGAACGAAGAGGATTAGAGAGTTTGAGTAGGCGTTTAATTAAGGAAATCAGTGCATCCGGCAGAGCAGTTCTGCATAGCACATATGATGACATAGGAGAGGTCAATACTAGGGTTACAGAGCTTGCTGAGCTCCATGAGCATGATACGCAGGACTTATATGCTCTATTAGAGGATGCTCAGGATAGTAGGACTCGCATATCACAACGAGTCACTATAGACTCGTAGCGGGTCGACTTGCTTATGGAGGATAGGATAGCTCATCAAGAGACAATACTGATTGTAGAGGAGGAGGCCTAACTTCCCGAGAGGATTGGGCTTATGCGATAGGATTGAGTCAGGCGGCCCATTATGAGCTTCAGACCCACCGTGAGCAGGTATATGCACACGAGTCCCAGCTCCATGTGCACATCAGACACAGCTACAGTTGTAGGGTACTCTGATTCAGACACAACACCAGGTACATTAGACTCGCTCCTAGATGCAGCCTATGAGATGGCAGAGCATCGAGAGAGACAGACCGAAGCGCAGCACAGATAGTAGAGACTCTCCGTGTGATGAGAGACTTAAGGTGAGAGATGGGTGACATGCAGGCCAAGTTGTTAGCACTACGAGAGCAGCAGAGGAGAGCTAAACAACTAGGACCAAATGTTAGAGTTTCAGATCACCAGGATGCTTCTAGAGATGCGGATAGCCACATCTAGTAGTTTATGTCATTTTACTTTGATAGGATTGTCAGGCATGTTAAGTATTAGGGGTTCTCCCCGCTAACATAGCCTTAAATCTTTTGTATTGTATTTTGTGTACCACAAACTATTTTATGTAAATATTTCCAAGTTATGAATGAAATAGATGTGTTATGTTGTACTATATACCTCTCTGGTGTTGTTGTCTCATTTGTAAATTATTGTATATCTCGTCATGATTTATCGACCTACATTTTGTCTCTGTGATTTAATTTGAAATCATGAGCACCTGTGACAAGACGATGACCGAATACCCCACCTAACAACACCAACCCAAACAGCATGACCCCAGAATCTGTTCAAGCTATGATTGATCAAGCTATTCTACGAAACTCCACCAATAGAGATGGAAGCCACAGTTCATATGGGGATAACCGAAGGAAATACTTGCAAACTACACCCCTTGTTTCTAAAACGTTGATCTATCAAGAAATGTCAACCTTTGAACTTAAAAGGAAATGAATGCGTCAGTAGGTTTACCCGAGATTAAAAAGATGGAATCCGGTTACATATCAGTGGTTTGTGCTATTGAAAATTAGGTTAAAAGTTTTCCACCTGCACTCTGTTAGGGACTGCTTTGACTTGGTGGAATGGTCAGATAAGAACCTTAGGTCCTGATGCATATTCGTTGACTTGGGAAGTACTAAAGAAAAAGATGACAGACAAGTATTGTCCGCAGGGTGAAATCAAGAAACTAGAAATCGAGTTGTGGAACCTAAAGGTCAAAGGGAACGATGTTCCAACATACACTGAACATTTCCAAGAGCTAACCCTGATATGTACCAAGTTTGTTGCTAATGAAACTGAAGGTTGACAAGTACATCATGACCCCTGATAACATTATGTGAAAACACAACTGTGATAGTCTTACCCAAGACGTTGGATGAGACTATTGAGTTGGCCAACGACTTGATGGATCAGAAACTCCGCACCTATGCGGAAAGGTAGACTAACAACAAAAGGAAGGCTGATGATTCATCCAGAAACAACCATGGCCATCAACAACAACCCTTTAAGAGACAGAATGTCGCCAAGGTCTACAATATGGGGTCGGGTGAAAGGAAGCCATATGGTGGATCTTTGCCCACATGCACCAAGTGCCATTTTCATCACAATGGCCTATGTACTCAGAAATGCCACAAATGTAACAAGGTAGGGCACTTTGCCCGCGACTGTAGAAGTTCTGGAAACGCTAATGTTGCTAATGCTCAGAGGTACAACAAGGCAATTCCCAAGGAATGGTTGTTTTGAATGTGGAGCTTTAGGACATTTCAAGAGAGATTGTCTAAAAATGAAGAATAAGGATGGGGGAA
>BQNB010079754.1:0-30143 GCA_026074375.1 Tanacetum coccineum | reverse complement strand
TTAAAGCTTGCCGAAACAAAGATCATGCTTGGGGACAAAATGAAGGCTTTGGACTAGTTAATAAGTAAAGTGTATTATCCATGGGTTAACATATAAGCTTAAATATTAGTTAGTGGGTTCTCTTTTGATTTAATTTGGAAATGCATATGTTGTGTTGTTCTTGTACACGGCAATGACTAGTAATGAGTGAAAGATTTATGAAATTTTGACATTAAAGGTATAAGTGGATATTTGTGAAGTTTAAATGATCTCATGGTTTTCCATGCATGCAAAACCACAGTTTTATTGCGTTACATAAACGTTTTATGTAACCAATAAAAGTAAAAAGTGTAAAGTTATAAATTATCATCCTGATAATTTTATAACACTTACTTGACGTAACATTTAATTGCTTGATGCCCGCTTACGTTAAATGGTCATTTTTTTCTTAGCTTACGCGATTTAGCTTAACGGTAAAAATTAAAAGCGAACGCGTAAAAGCCTAAAAATAAATAATAGAATAAATGAAGTCGTAAATGACCTGAAAATGTGAAATGTTACATTTAGCCTGAATTGAGCACCACTACTGATAGTCTCATATTCATTCTCTAATTTGATTAAATGGCTCTTCCTAAAAATGCCTAATGATAGTCTACATCGATAGACTTTGTATATCATTAGGAGTACACACTAAGCATGTAGAAATTAGGCTTTTCCTTAGTTAATCTAGATGCAATGCACCTCAAATATGTGCTTTAATGTTTCAAGATGATTACTTGTTTCCATGTAATGCAATTATATGTCTTCATGATCTTGATGCTCAATGTTTGATTGCTTAGATACATATCTAACACTCCTCCAAGTAGATTTGACAACTTAAATATTTCATCTGAAATATTCAAGTATCTTTAACATGCGGTCATAATCGTTAAAGGTCATATCTGAAAATTCATATTCAAGCCTTTTAACAACATATGTTAAAATGCTCTTCCTAAAGCTAAAAGCTTACATCAACCTTCATGTGACAAAGGTCTTACGAGTTTCTACATAAGTGATTAGCAGCCTCCTTAATATACACACCTTAAGACTATGTACTTTCACTTCCATTAGTCTTTTCCATGCCCTTAGGAATGTCACGATGGTTTATCGTCATGCTCACCTCATACACAAGGAGAATCGAACATTATCCATCGATATTTGGATAGAAAACTCATCAAAATTCATCATCATTTCCCTCACAACAATTTCCAAAAAGGAAATATCTTCATTGAAAAAGTTTTGTCGAAAGACAACTTCGCCGGCACCCTCACTAAATCACTCAAAACTCAAACGTGAACCTTTTTAAGTCTAGGTCTAGGAATGATGAAACAAATCTTATAAACGTGTCATTCTCATTTTAATAGTCTTGTTACTATTAAATATATTCTGATAAATCTCGACAACTTAATCATTTCATCCGAAATGTTTAAGCATTTTTAATTCGCGAAATGCAAATTAAAATGTCACTCATTGTTCATGTCTAATTCGTTTCACAAAAACCTTAATCATGCCTCTATTATTATATAGATGGTTAATATCTTCCGTCCACATTTCCACTACCACCTTTAAGACAACCTCGTACCTCGTCGTGTGATTGTTCTATGAATATTCGCAATACTCGAGAAGAGCTACATAACTTTGCGGATGAAGTTCATCGTATGCTAACCGTCATCCGTCATGACATTGTCAAGCTCATCGCTTTCGTCTTTATTTCTCTTCATTTATTCTTTTTATTCCACAATTTATGTCCGGATGAGCACGAATTAGAAAGGAAGGGAAAACACACATCTTCACATATATCCTTTAACCAAACACTCTCAAGAACTCACATAGGTGATTCTTATTCACTAGAAACCACAAGATACACTTCTACCATACACTCAAACCTCATAACTTTTATTCACTCTTGTTAGTGATCACTAGTTCTAGTACATCCCCAAATCACCAAAAGTGAAATGAAAAACCGAATCATCCTTACTACTATCAACCTCGATTCATCCACCTGTCACTTTCACAAGAAGATTCACCATGTAACCATTCTCCACAAGTGAATTTCGTAATGAAATGCGTCTCAACCTTATATCTCAACACTCATAAGCATGTGTGCCTATGTTATCAAAAGAAAGTGAATTTTGTAATGAAATGTGTCTCATCCTTATATCCTAACACTCATAAGCATGTGTGCCTATCTTGTCAAATGCAAATGAATTTCGTAATGAAATGCGTCTCATCAAATCATTTCCACTGTTTAACAAGTGAAGAACACAAAGAAGATATTAAATCTTCAAAGTGTTGTTGAGTCATCACAATATCGTGTCTTTCATTTGTTCATTTCCGCTTTTGAGCAAGTGAAGAACACAAAGATGATATTCAACCATCAAAGAAACCAAAAATCACCATCATACCACCAAAACAACTCTTCATTGACTTGACAAATGAAGACACTATAACCCCATCACCCAAGCTTCACGAATCATCTCCTAGTGCTCCAAATGCACCCTCTAAAACTCCATCTACCAAAGACACCTCATCCTCTTCAATTGACTACATACCAAAATCACCAACTCTTTCATTATCTCCTTCCACAAATGGCTACCTAAACCCTCCATTGTCGCCTCCTCCTAGAGTTCTTTTACCACCTCCAACTCAAGCACCCAACTCAATGGAACTAACCCTCTCACTCTCACCCATTACTCCACTTGTTGAGTCATCACAATGTCGTGTCTTTCACTTTTCTTCTACCATTTTCACATTTTCACCTTTGTTCATCAACATTAACAACCAACAAAACACCCAACAAACCTATAGTCAACACCTTCCCTTTCCATTCACGCTCATCCTTCTTCGTTTATGTTTCCTCAACCAATCATCCTTATCATCAACATTTAGTTCGACCTAAAGTCTTACGATGATGTTTATCCTTAAACACCACAAACATGAAAAGCATACATAATGCTTAACAAAGAAACCTTGAGGATTTAGGAGTCTCTCAATACAATCCTTAGTCTATTCAAACCCGCAATACTTCTTATCTATATGACATCTTGGAAGGAGTCATTCTCATAATAAGACTTGTTGGTCAAGTCTTAGTCCTTAAGCATGTATAAGTCGAATCTTATCATTGGTTCCTAAACATTTCCATGAATTAAGCATTCATCATTTTTCTTTATTTAGGTTGTTGTCTTTAGTGCCACACTTTAGAGTGCATATACATAAAACATATATGATTTGTTCCCCACTAAGTGTCTTGCATATATATCTATCATCATCATTATATATATTTATATATATATGTGTATTTTTCTACTAACTTTGTTTTGTAGCACTTTTCTGTTACTCGATTTCTTGGTGCCCCAATCAAGGGGGAGCATACATCAAGGGGGAGCATTTGCAAATGTCCAAGACATTACATTTGCAACCATTTTATACATCTACACATTTCTTGATATGTGTATTTCATCCCTATATTTTTTTTTGTTGCACGAAACTAACCATTGATGTAGGTTAAGAGTTTGCAACTAATTTGATCCATGGATCCGCTTGAGTCAATGTTCAAGGGATGTCATTGTTTAGATGGGATTGATTGAATCAAGACTTCACTTAGGATGATGCAAGCTCGCCTCTTTGATTGAAGAGCTGAAGTGTAGTAAAAGTCTCGTCAAGGAGTCTACCTTTTTGTTTCGACAAAAAGGGGAGAAGTGTAAACAAGTAACTTATACATTTTACTATGAGTTATAGTTTACATATTTTGTCATCATCAAAAAGGGGGAGATTGTTGGTATAAATATTACGATATTTAATCTATACATTCTCTTCATGTTTTGGTGATGACAAACAATTAACTTATAACACATAACTTAAAGTGCTTAAGTTACTCGTAATCACAAATCATCAATTCATACGTCAACATCTTTCGACGTCTCAAGCTTTCTTCAACAACAAATTTAAGTTCGCATCCGACGTATATCACTAAAGGTATGAACAAACAAACTTTAATTTGTTGAATGATCAAAGAAATTTTTTATTTTTCCAAACCTTACATTTTTTTATAAAATGGGACAAACATTTTTAAAACATAATGTTTTATTCAAAATAAATATTTTGAATTCAAATTTTCTACCCAAAAACGGCTAGAAAGTTCCAGAAAAACCTTTCCCACAAAAGAACAAAAAAGTGAGCGTCTAAAAAATGGCTGGCCCCCTTAATTAATTAAGGGGACCGGCCAAAATTAAGGGGACCTCCCTTGTATAATTAAGGGAACCGCCCAAATAAAAAATTAATATTTTTTCCTATAAATAGTGGACTGTTTCCATAGATTTTCTCACCTCTTTGCACATAGTTTTCTCAGATCTAAAACCTCATTTCAAACCCTCTTCTTTGATCACTTAACTTATTATAAGTGTGTTTAAAATGTGATCCAATCATCCATTCATTCAAGTGCAAGAGAAGAACTCTCGTTATCGTCAAGATACGAAGTTATGTAGTTAGTGCATTCGTGACATGTTTTACATTCACAATGTATAGATCGAGTCTATGTATTCCAATCTTGTGAGTATAGTTAGATCGTGGTGATCTTTGTATGTAGTGTTAGAGTGGTGTGATCTAAGTAGTGTGAGGTTGTGAAGTAGTGAAGTAGTATGGTGAAGAATACTAAGGCGTGAAGAAGTTGTGTAGTTGTGAAGTTGTGAAAGTAGTTGTGAAGTTGTGTTGT
Source organism: Tanacetum coccineum (assembly GCA_026074375.1). Classification (NCBI taxonomy): domain Eukaryota; kingdom Viridiplantae; phylum Streptophyta; class Magnoliopsida; order Asterales; family Asteraceae; genus Tanacetum; species Tanacetum coccineum. Next base: position 25,414 of record BQNB010079754.1, on the reverse strand, counting down.
GAAGTCGTAGTTGTGAAGTTGTGAAGTGAAGAAGTTGTGTAGTTGTTGAACGTTGTGCTTGTGAAGTCATGAAGAAGTTGTGGAGTCGTGATAAGATTGTTTCAAGCTAAGATTAGAACCGTCATCTAGCTTGGTTCAGAAATTGATATAAGCAAGTTGTGTTTAGCGGTTTTTCTACCGCTAAAAGGTAGCTTGTTACTAGTGAAGATAACCTCACGGAGTTTGGTGCTCTTCAGTGGAGTGGAGTAGGGCGAAGTGTGCTTCGCGTACCAAACCACTATAAATGTCGTGTCTGGTTTGCAATTTCTTTACTTATATCTTTAACATTTATACTTGCATTATCGCTCTATATTAAATATTAGGCAAGTGTGTGTTGTGTGCTTATACTAGTTTTGATTCGGTTTAGTGTCCATGGATTAATGTGAAACATTCGATGTGATAATGTATTGTTGTTATAGAATTAAAATAAACACTCTTCCATTATTAGTATCAACCGCTTGATCGGTGATTCTGATACGAAACACTTTTTATTTTAAAAGGAAAACGTATTCACCCCCTCTCCCCTCTAAAAATACGATTTTCCAAAATAACTCATCATTTTACTTTCCAAATCCACGTGTCTTTTCCGCTCTAATGTCCAATATTCTCTGAAATGAAATAAGAACGATATGTACAATGTACCGTTGTGTGGTGTATATTTTTATGATTCAGTAGTTTAAATTATATTTTGCGAATTAGCAACCAAAAACAACACTATAACGTACAGTTAACCGGTCCGGTTGGTAGTTTCGTAGTAAGTAGGAACAGCTGTCGACACTTTTAAGCGATTTTAATCTCTAAATTTATAATATTTTGGTTATCTAATCTATGTTAATTCTAATCTAAGTCAAACTTATACGAATCATATGTTAGTTATAATCCTAATTCTAACGGGTAAAAGGGGGTTTTCAGCCTGAGATACTTGCAACCGGGTTTGGTGGTGACTACAATCAACTTCAAGACACTTTAACCATCAATCAACCTGGGAGACTGGCACGGGTTTGGTGGTGACTACAATCAATTCAAGACACTTTAACCCACGCAAGCAAATTAACAGAAGATAAAAGATCAGTCAAGCCTTATAATAGAAAACAATATTAGCCATCATTAATCCGATTAGAAGTTGGTTTGTTTATTCAGTGCAATGATTACTTATCTTGAGGTGGCATATCATTCTTAGACTTAGGCGGGACTTCTTCCTAAGACCTAGACACATTAATTCTGTCACAATTAAAATATCCGCATAAATCATCTTTATTTGCTGATTATAATCTATCTTAGGGATTAAAGCAATGGTGATCTTGTTAAAACCTAGCTCATAGAGACTTTACCCACTTACTGCTTAACGGTGATTCATACACTAGTAGTCCACTAACCCAATCTTTACCAATTAATTAGAACGTACTCGTTAATCCCAAGGGTCACCTACCTATCAAACTAAGCTCACAATCTAAACGCAAAGACAGGTTGTTAATCGTGATCCTATTGATCTAGATGTATTAATCACTATATAGAGAGCTATCCCGACATCTAGATTACATGGTCCGTATCACTAGATCCAATTGAATGATAGGTCGCATATTAAAGTAAATAAACAAGTATAAATTGATAAACATAAACAAGCATACAACGATAAATTAAGCAATCGAGATATAACAAAACCAAACATTCAGATCTTCATAATAATGGCTAATACCCTAAGGTATTAGCCTTCAAACATCATAATTAATACAAGAGTAATGGCTTAGCCAAGGTAAACTAACCGAGTTAACGAATGATACCAAAAACTAAACGATTACAAAAGTATAAGAAATTACACGTTGTCTCCTATGGATTGGAATGCGTTGCAAGACCTCTTCTGCTTTTTTTCTCCTCTGAAAATTGACTTTTGTGGTTTAGGTATCGAGAATACGATTTAGCACACTCAAAACTCGTTTTTGAGTTTTCTATTTATAGGGTCTGGAGTCGGTTCGATACAGCATATCCAATGTATTAGATACAGCGTATTGGGGGGTTTCTTAGAGTAGGGACCACATTTGATATCTTCCAGAATATTCACATACTATATCTCCAATACGGCGTATTGGTCTTCTCTGGATACGGCGTATTGATCATGTTTCCTTCGTGGTCTTTGGTGAGTGCAGGCACAGATACGCCGTATCTTCCTTGATGGATACGGCGTATTGGTTATCAGAACAGTAATCTTCAAAATATCTTTGTTTAAGCTTCAAAATGCGTACCGTTTAGTCAAGTTTCACCAAGTACTCCATAATTACTGCAATTCTTAAATACAAACGATTAAGTAACAATTATTTGCAATAATCATAAAAAATGGGTCAATTACATGGGATAAATGATGCTATAAAATAGATGTTATTTGATGTCATCAAATATCCTCCCACTTGAATCCTACTTGTCCTCAAGTAGCCTTTAGAAGTTTATAAAAATGCATCCCTAAGGATATTTTCCGTTAAGCATTTATTTGATCTATTACAAGTACACAACCAAACACCGCACGAAATAAGAAGATGAAAACTCTCAAATCACTCAACTAATCTATGTCGTAACATGTAACTAATTCGCTCAATTTCTCGGTCGTGACGAGTATTCTATCATAAGCTTGGCAAGGATACACATCTCCACCACTAGTATTTTTCCTACTAAATCTTTGTCAAACCTCTTTTACTTTTTGTCGTTAAAACACACACCTCTTCTTTAAGGTATTGTTCTTGACTTTGTCATAAAGGAGTAACAAGTTTATAAAGGTAAATATGGGTTTGTATGATAAGGCTTAGGGTTGATCATTTTACAATCTTTCACCAAAAGTACCACACCAACAAGGCAGCTGAAGGACACATACATGGTCGTAACGACGGAATAGACATGTGTGTTCGATCACATCCTCATTCGAGTTTAGCCAATGGTTAGGATGAATAATGATATAGGGTAGGGATCTTCTAACTTTCACCAATAGTAATAAAACAACAAGACAGCTAAGACATGCATACATGGCCGTAACGACGGAATAGACATGCATGCTCGTACAAATCCTCATTCGCGTAAAACTCATGGTTAATGATTAGGAAAGGGAAATAATTTATTGTTAAAAAAAATTACAAAACAAATAGATTAAGTTTAAGATACAAGTTGCTAGATACTTTTCCCGACCATTACCATGATAAAGACATAACTATTTACAAACGTCTTGATCATAGATCAAAAACAACAACCTAAGTTGGCGTTCCCGTAACGGTCAACTTCCCAATCATCCCATACTTTACATACTTTACAAGGCAAGTGGTGATATCTTTCACTTTATACAATACTCTACATCGTCGATTTGTATCAACGAATAATCGATCCTTCGTGTAATTCCTTCGGTAGTTGCGAAATGATTATCTTCAAACTTTCCTTCTCTTTTTTTTGTTGCGATTTTTCTAATTTTTTCGATTTTTTTTTCAAACATCTAATAATATACGAAACTCAGAGTAGTTTAACCATCTTCACGATTTCAATGGCTCTTCTCTAATATGCCTTGATAGTCTACATCGATAGATTTGTTAATCTTATTAGGAGTACACACTATGCACGTAGAACTTAGGCATTTTTCTTAGTCAATATAGACCCAAATGCACCTCGTCACATATGTGCTTTAATGTTTTTAAGATGATTACTTGTTCCCATGTAATGCAATTATATGTCTTGATGCTCAATGTTTAATTGCTAAGCTATTGAATACAGGTCTATTATAAAGGCGTTTGTCTTTCTCTAGCAATTTAGATAATTTATCTCTTAGTTTATCTAAATGACACATGCTCCTAAATGCTAAATCCTAACATGTTTTACATGACGATTATATTTAAAATTATCATGTTTTATATGCGTCATTTTACATGACTTATGTGTTAATTGCACACCTACACTATATTAGCTTAACATATGACAATTAATGTTTAAATGCCATAGAGTCTTACACATTGATCTCGTTGTTATATCTCCTAGAGTCTACAAACACTACACTATTCCCTTAATCGCATCATCTGCCCTTATTCAAATAATTACACTCTTTCATCAGAAGAAAAGTTGACACATACTCTAACATTCTTCCAAGTAGGTTTGGGACAAACTTTAAATATTTCATCCGAAGTATTCAAGTATCTTTTACTTGCATCGAAAATGTTAAAGGTTCATAATCCAAAAGTTCATTATTCAAGCCTTTTATAACAACATATGTTAATGCTCTTCCCAAAGCTAAAAGTACTGCATCAACACTTTGCGTGACAAAGGTCTTACGAGTTTCTACATAAGTGGTTCGTAGCCTCTTTAATATACACGCCTTAAGACTAAGTACTTTCACTTCCGTTAGTCCTTTCCATTATCTTAGGAATGTCACGATGGTTTATTGTCATGCTCACCTTATACCCAATGAGGATCGAACATTATCCATCGATCTTAGGATAGAAAACTCATCATAATTCGCCGTCATTTCCTTTGTGACAATGTCCAAAAGCAAATATCTTCATCAAAAAAAAAAAATTCGTCGGAAGACAACATCGTCGGCATCCTCACCAAACCATTCAAACTTAAACCTTTTTAAGTCTAGGTCTAGAAATGATGAAACAAATCTCATAAACATGTCATTCTCATAGTCTTGTTACTATTAAATACATTCCGATAAATGTCGACAACTTAATCATTTCATCTGAAATGTTTAAGTATTTTTAATTCGCCAAATGCAAATTAAAATGTCACTCATTGTTCATGTCTAAGTCGTTTCACAAAAACCTTTGTCACGCCTCTATTATTATATAGATGGTTAATATCTTCCGTCCACATTTCCGCTACCACCTTTAAGACAACCTCGTACCTCGTCGTGTGATTGTTCTATGAACATTCGCAATACTTGAGAAGAGCTACATAACTTCGCGGATGAAGTTCATCGTATGCTAACCGTCATCCGTCATGACATTGTCAAGCTCATCGCTTCCGTCGTTATTTCTCTTCACCTATTCTTTTTATTCCACAATTTATGTCCGGATGAGCACGAATTAGAAAGGAAGGGAAAACACACATCTTCACATATATCCTTTAACCAAACACTCTCAAGAACTCACATAGGTGATTCTTATTCACTAGAAACCACAAGATACACTTCTACCATACACTCAAACCTCATAACTATTATTCACTCTTGTTAGTGATCACTAGTTCTAGTACATCCCCAAATCACCAAAGTGAAATGAAAAACCGAGTCATCCTTACTACTATCAACCTCGAGTCATCCACCTAGTCATCTTCACAAGAAGATTCACCATGTAACCATTCCCCACAAGTGAATTTCGTAATGAAATGCGTCTCATCCTCATATCCCGACACTCATAAGCATGTGTGCCTATGTTGTCAAAAGTCAAGTGAATTTCGTAATGAAATGCGTCTCATCCAATCATTTCCACTGTTTAACAAGTGAAGAACACAAAGAAGATATTCAATCTTCAAAGTGTTGTTGAGTCATCACAATATCGTGTCTTTCATTTGTTCATTTCCGCTTTTGAGCAAGTGAAGAACACAAAGAAAATATTCAATCTTCAAAGTGTTGTTGAGTCATCACAATATCGTGTCTTTCATTTGTTCATTTCCGCTTTTGAGCAAGTGAAGAACACAAAGAAGATATTCAACCTTCAAGTGTTGTTGAGTCATCACAATGTCGTGTCTTTCACTTTTCTTCCACCATTTTCACATTTTCACCTTTGTTCATCAACATTAACAACCAACAAAACACCCAACAAACCTATAGTCAACACCTTCCCTTTCCTTTTCACACTATCCTTTCGTTTATGTTTCCTTACCAATCAACCTTATCATCAATTATTTAGTTCGACCCTAATGTCTTATGATTGATGTTGTATCTTAAACACCCCAAACATGAAAAAGATACATTATTCTTAACAAAAGAACCTTAAAGGATTTATGGAATCTTTAATACTAACCGCTTAGTCTATTCAAACCCACAGATCATTATTGTTATTCTTTTTTTTATCATATGATATCTTGGAAGAATGCATTCTCAAAATAAGGACTTGTTGGTCAAGTTTAGTCCTTAAGCATGTGTAAGTCGAATCTTATCATTGGTTCCTAAACATTTCATGTCTTAAGCATTCATCATTTTTCTTTATTTAGGTTGTTGTCTTTAGTGCCACACTTTAGAGTGCATATACCTAAAACATACATGATTTGTTCTCCACTAGTGTCTTGCATATTATATTATTAGCATCATTATATACTTGATTTCTTGGTGCCCCAATCAAGGGGGAGCATACACCAAGGGGGAGCATTTGCAAATGTCCAAGCCATTACGTTTGCAACCATTTAAGACATCTATACATTTCTTGATATGTGTATTTCATCCTTATATAAAAAAAATTATTGCACAAAACTAACCATTGATGTAGGTTAAGAGTTTGCAACTAATTTGATCCATGGATCCGCTTGAGTCAATCTTCAAGGGATGTTATTGTTTAAAAGGGATTGATAGAATAAAGACTTCACTTAGGATGATGCAAGCTCGCCTCTTTGATTGAAGAGCTGAAGTGTAGTAAAAGTCTCGTCTAGGAGTCCACCTTTTTGTTTCGACAAAAGAGGGAGAAGAAGTGTAAACAAGTAACTTATACATTTTACTACGAGTTATAGTTTACATATTCTGTCATCATCAAAAATGGGGAGATTGTTGGTAGAAATATTACGATATTTAATCTATATATTCTCTTCATATTTTGGTGATGACAAACATGTAACTTATAACACATAACGTAAAGTGCTTAAGTTACTCGTAATCACAAATCATCAATTCATACGTCAACATCTTTCGACGTCTCAAGTTTGCCTTGAACAACTCAAATTTAAGGTTCGCCACCCGACGTTTATCATCACTAAAGGTATGAACAAACAAACTTTAATTTGTTGAATGATCAAAGAAATTTTTTTTTTCCAAACCTTACATTTTTTTATAAAATGGGACAAACATTTTTAAAACATATACAAAACATTTTTTTATTTATAAGAAATGTTTTATTTAAAATAAATATTTTAAATTTAAATTTTCTACCCAAAAATGGCTAGAAAGTTCCAAAAAAATCTTCCCCACAAAAGGACAAAAAAAGAAGCGTTTGAAAAATGGCCGGCCCCCTTAATTAATTAAGGGGACCGGCCATAATTAAGGGGACCGCTCTTGTATAATTAAGGGGACCGCCCAAATAAAAAATTAATATTTTTTCCTATAAATAGTGGACTGTTTCCACAGATTTTCTCACCTCTTTGCACACAGTTTTCTCAGATCTAAAACCTCCTTTCAAACCCTTTCCTTTGATCACTTAACTTATTATAAGTTTGTTTAAAATGTGATCCAATCATCCATCCATTCAAGTGCAAGAGAAGAACTTTCGTTATCATTAAGATACGAAGTTATGTAGGTTAGTTAGTGCATTCGTGACATGTCTTACATTCACAATGTATAGATCAAGTCCATGTATTCGAAACTTGTGTAATAGTTAGATCATGATGATCAAGGTGTGTATAGTTGTTAGATCATGGTGATCATAGGATGTTTAGATAGATCGGTGCGAACAAAGTAGTGTTGTTGAGTGAAGTTGTAAGTGAGGTGTATAGAAAAAGTATATGGAGGGTAGTGAAGTCGTTATAAAGTGAAGTGAAGTGAAGTGAAGTCGTGAAGTGAAGTGAAGTTGCATGGTGAAAAAAAGTTGTGTAGTTGTGAAGTTGTGTTATGACGTCGTGAAAGTAGTGAAGAAGTTGTGAAGTCATGATAGATTGGTTCTAGCTAAGATTAGAACTCGACGTCTAGCTTAGTGTCGGAAATTGATAAGCGAAAGTTGTGTACGGTTTTCTCCGCCTAAAGGGAGCTTGTTGACTAGTGAAGTAACTCTCGAGTTGGGTACTCGGGGAGTAGAGTAGGGCGAAGAGGTACTTCGTGACCGAACCACTATAAATCATCGTCTCTGGTTTGCATTTCCTTTTACTTATCTCTTTACTTTTATGCTCGCATTTATCGCTTTATATTTATACTTGTAATTGTGTGATGTGTTGATTATATAGTTTTAATTATGTTTATGTCATGAATAAATGTGAATATTGTGTGTTGGTTTGTGTTGTTGTAAATCGATGTATTACTATGTGTATATAACTCGTATGAACACTCATCATATTGTGTCACTCTTGATCGGTAATTTGATACGAAATATTTTAAGATATTAAATAGAAACGTACTCACCCCTCTACGATTTCCACAATTTACCCAAATTTCTACAATTATACACATATAAATGAGACACACACATGCAAGTGAAAATACACATAGTATGATCATTGTCATATATGTAACGATATATTGTCAAGTAAACACACATACATGACAAACACATATATAAAAATTAAGATATAATATATATATATATATATATATTATAATTCCATCCACAAAATAAATATGAATTTAGAAATTGGATTTATTATTTATTTATTTATTTATATTAATTATATATTATTATAAAAATGGTTCGGTTCGGTTTAGTTTTTACGGTTCGGTTTTTGGACGAAAACCGAAACCGAACCGAAATTTTTTGGTTTTTGAAAAAGTAAAAACCGAACCATCGGTTTCTAGTTTTGGTCGGTTATTTCGGTTTGGTTTTTTTGGTTTTCGGTTTGGTTTCGGTTTTTTCTGCTCACCCCTAATACAGATAATGATGATGCAGAAATCAGACCCATATATGATGAAGAGCCAATGGCCGAGGTACAATTGACTGCTGAATGTAATATCTTTGCTACAGGACAACAACATACTAAGCAACCTGAAATCATTAATGAAGGTAGGGTTGACCAGTATACTAAAGAATGTCAAGTTATAAGTCCTTTGCTTGATTCATCACCTGATAACCAGACAACTGAATACTCAAAACAATCTCTTGAGTCTGAAAATATTTTACTCAAAAAGACCGTTGCCCAATTTCAAAAAGATTTTTCAAGAATGGAAGCACATTGTATTGCTCTTGAACTTAAGTATCAAAATCATGCTTTAAAATCAGGGCAACATGGTCAATTTTTGAATGGAAAAAGTAATGAAGCCAAGATTAAACATGACATAGATGCAAGTGAAACAATAAACATCGAATTGGAACATAGTGTGGCTAAATTACTTGCAGAAAATGAGCATTTAAATAAGGAAGAAGAGCATTTGAAACAGACTTACAAAGATCTTTATGATTCTATCAAAAAGACACGAGTTCAGACCAAAGACCATACTGGCTCCTTGATTGTCCAACTGAACAAAAAGTCTACTGAAAATGCTGATTTGAAAGCTCAGATACAGGAAAAGGTTTTTGCAATTGCTGCGTTGAAAAACGAATTAAGAAAGTTAAAAGGAAATAGTGTAGATACTAAGTTTGCAAAACCATCAGTCTTGGGGAAACCAGTTTTACAATCACTCAGAAAACAATCAGTTGTTAGACAACCGAATGCGTTTAAATCTGAACGACCTCAAATTTCAAAACCACGGTTTGCCTCCCAAGTTGATGTGAAAAAAGATTTGTCAAAACCAGTCGCTCAAAATTATTTGCCTAAGGAAAGAGAATCGGCTTTTGCAAAACCTCATCATGTGATTGCATCTAGCAAATCTAGGAATAGTTCAAAGAACATGTCAAGATCAAAACCAAGATTTAGTTCAAATGATATGGTTCACAATTACTATCTAGAAGAAGCTAGGAAAAGACACAAGAAAGAGTTAGGAATTCAAAACCTAATGTGATGCATTCTACTAGTCAACAAAACACTACTAATGATAGAAAACCAATACCTAGGAGAAATAATCAAACATCTAGGAGTTTGTATGTATCTAAGAGTGGTCGTGAAACGTCAAATGTTATGCCACTAGTAGATCACTCTAGGAATTCTAGTCCTTTTTTGGATTCCAAACACTTTGTTTGTTTAACATGTCAAAAGTGTGTCTTTAATGCAAATCATGATTCTTGTATAACAAAAATCCTTAAGGAAGTGAATTCACGTGCTAAGATTCAATTCCATAAGACCAGAAACAGTAACAAACCCGTAAGACAAGAGAGTCATACTCAGGATCCTAGTAGGCAGATCTTTACAGTACATGGTTTTTCTCCTAATAAGTCTTCCGTTGTGTATGAGAAAACATCTCCTAGATCTGGTCTTAGGTGGAAACCTACGGGTAGAATTTTTGATATTGTTGGTCTTAGGTGGATTCCTATAGGAAAGTCATTCTACTCTTTCACGAGCAAGGTTGACAATGAACCCTCACATGGTTCCAATGCAAATATCTCTAATATTTATGAATGCAAACAAACTCTAGATTTAAGTGCAGGTAAATCAATCTATGTTCAGAAGAAAAAAAGAATTGATTTAAGTGTAGGTACATCATATAATTTCAAGAAAGAAAATCTCAGAGTGTGGTTGCTGAAAAAGTTAATATCTCAGAAACCAATGTTACAAGGGATTCACAACTGATCAAAAGATTATGACGTTTGAACAACAAGGTTCAAGCCTCGCTCCTTAATGTCAAAGAATGACGTTTGAACAAAACGTTTCAAGCCTCGTACCACAACGTCAACAAAAGTTCCTACATCAGATATGATAGTTATGATGTCTATGATAGAGTTGGAAAGTCTATTCGGTCTTTGTTCGACGAATATTTCAATGGAGAAAATCTAGTTGTTTCAAAGTCTTCCGTTGTTACTACTGCTGATGCATCCGATAAACGTCAACAACAACCAGATTCAACTTCATCTACTTCAACTCTAGCAATAACTGTCACTGCTGATGGAAACTTTGACTTGTAAATATTTTTGATTTTTCTCTTTATTTTGATTTATAAATATTTTTGAAAAACACAATACAAAAAATATAAAATCTATAAAAACAAAATACAAAATCAAAAAATTTCAAAAATACCAAAAAGACTCTTCTCGACATGTCTCTTGGAATCGATAACATTTATGTACCTAGAAATGTCGATTAACATTGACACGGGTGTGTAAATGAAGTTCGTGCAAGAGTTCAAACGTTTCAAAACATGTCATTTCTAAATTTTCTTTATGACTTATGTACATTTCAGTGCATAACTCGGACCCGAATGTAATAGGGAAGTGTACGCTTTAGTGTGCTTACTCTACAAATAGAAGAGAAGTCTTTTATCATGTTTTTTTAAATCGTTGAACATAATTTTCCAAAAAGAACTTTCAATGTCAAATTGTCTACAATATAATTTGTGGTAACTTTCCATAAAAAGTGGTATTTGTTAAAATTGTGTGTTCAACACTCCCTTCCTCAAATAAGTTTAAAAAGTGTGGTACTTACAATGTCATTTTATGTGGATCAAGTTTTGAGGGGGAGCTTTTTAAAACCAAAAGCCTTTTAATGTGTTTGGTACATCTCATACATGTTAATTTTATGTATCCAAAAATATTTCGTGAAATTAAAATGTGGAAATTATAATGTCAATTAATAATATACATTGTTCACTAAGGCATCTCACTCCGTCTTCAACATATTTGTGGTGTCATATCATTTTTTCCTTATAATGCCAAGTTTTAAAAATTAGTGGTATCCCACATACTGTGTTGAAGGGGAGCTATCAGAAAATGAATTCATGCAATATTGTGGTATAATTTTTCTCCCCGTGGAATTTTTTCATGTCATAAATTTTAATCAATTGGTATTTCAAGTACTAAATGGTTTATTATTTAAAATAAGGGGAGAAAATATGATTAAAATGTGATATAGAAGAATATGATCTTTAAGACTCTAAGTGCAACTCTTTCCTTCATGTGAAAAATAATTTTGAATCTCGGTGCACATGTGTAGGGGAAGTATTTCAAAATGTCTGTATCAAAGGTTTTATGGTTCGATCTATATACCCACAACCAATTATCTCACAACGTCGATGAAGTCATAAGGTGGTTAAGGTTAGGTATAAGTCATATGATCCAACCAGAACCGGAGGGATCTACCCATGGACATTCCATAGTTAGAATAAAAGTCCTTAGGTATGATTAGAGATGAATGATATAAGGGAAAAATGCCGACTAAGGTTGAGCTAACACTGGAACAATCATAACAAGGTGTTAGTGATGACGTCTTGGTAAGCATTGAAGGGGTTGAAGAATGAAAAAGAAAAGTATGGATAAAGGGTGAAAACAAAACAGCCCTCCACACACCTTAGGCAGAAACCAGGTCAATACATAATCTATCAAAATCACAAAGATGATTGTTGGTATTGAAGAAAGTCTTCATGGTCCCAGTGATGCAATGCACAACCCTTCCCAGCTATTCGAGTTTCTCTTAAAAGAGACTTGTCTCATTTGTCACGGAGATACACACGTTATCTATTGACATCTCACTTCGAGATTGTTAATATTGAAAGGTGGCAGTCAGCTCCAGCCTCCGAGTACTAAAACCAAAGTGCACAAATCGAATCTAGAGCCAAAAGAGATCATCATTATAAATCTCATTAGGACACAATCCAAGTATAACACTTGTTGTTCAACTTTAAACAACATTTGGTAACAAAGAGTCCTACGCATTATCCTTGAGATCTTGCCAGAACATCAGAGTGATACTTTTAAGTATTCACAGTGACGATGGAAATCCTTCCAGAGTCAACATCAAACAGCTCTGCGGTAGGTGACTCGCAAGATTCTATATGAATCGATCTTGTGATAATTGGATATCGATTTGGTCCAGTAAATGAATTGATGACTCAATCAGAAAGATAGTAACTGTCTGATTCACTCTTACCATGTTGTCTGCTTTGAGATGCTCCGGTAACGAGAACGGCTAGCACAGCTGCAAAACCCTGTCAAGAAGATTCGTATGAATTCTATCTGATCACAGGCAGTATTTATACTGATTAACAGGGAACCGTGGTTATTGCAACCTTATTCGACGAAGTGACAAAGACACTTTCTTCCATATCTGTTGTTTATCACTAACCTTTTAAATGCAGATTTAAACGTCGGTGTTGCAACGTGGTACCAACGAAGTCGGATTCATCACCACATGCTCATACTCAAGCTTTCAAAGTCAATCATTCAGCATCAAGATTGTTGATACTAAACTTCCTCAAAGATCTTCAAAGTCAAATCAAGAATCGTATTTTAGGGAGATTGTTAGCCTTATGTTCATATAAGTCAAACAAGAATGCAATAAGTATGAGTATGTCGGTCAAGAGCACAAGTTAATTAAGAAAGTCAAATCAAGATGATTCAAGTCAAGGAGATGATGCAAGATGAAAGATCTCAAGAACTCAAAGTCAAAAGATGAAGGCTCAAAATCATAATCACATAAATGACACCGAAAGAATGTCATTGGTCGTCTAAAGCATGAATGAACAAAGCCATTACAAATAAGAAAAGACAAAGACAAGATCAAAGAAGGCAAAGCTCAAACATCATATCTTCAACATTAGGGAAGATAACGTCAAATCAAGATAACCTCCATCAAGAACGTTAACGTTGGGGAGATCAAAGAAGACATCAACATTGGGGGAGATTGTTAGCCTTATTTTTATATAAGTCAAACAAGAATGTTATCGGTCATCTTAGTCGTAATTAGTGTTGTTATGTAATAGGCTAGTCGGGGTTAACGGGCTTGGACTTTAAGCTAATATTGTCCATGTTTTAGGCTCAAAGCCTAAGGTAAGCTAAGCCCGGCCCAAGTAGAAAGCTCATATGCCATCTAGTAGGCTAAGGGTATAAATAGGACCTTCTTCACACATGGAGAGGGTGTTGGTTACATTTTCTTCACTTGTATGTGTGTGTAATCATCCACCACTCTTTCTCTCTCTAATCTAATCTTCCATATTTCCTCTCTCTTTTCTAGCTTATTCCATTTGGCTTATTATTGTGTTGCTTATTGTTGTGGTTTGGATAATATTTGGGATAACAATCACGTATAGCATCTTCGTCTAATTCTTCTAACTCTGGATTTTCTAATCTATAAAGATGGTCTGCGGCTAGGTTTTCCGATCCCTTTTTATCTTTAATTTCGATAGTAAATTCCTGGAGGAGCATAACCCACCTTATGAGCCTAGGTTTCGCGTCCTGTTTACTGAAAAGATATTTTAGGGCCGAATGATTGGTGTAGACCACAGTTTTGGAAATTATCAAATAGGACCTAAATTTTTCAAAAGCATACACAACCGCTAAAAGTTCTTTTTCAATAGTAGTGTAATGTTCTTGAGCGTCATTCATAGTTTTACTAGCATAATAAATCGGTCGGAATTTTTTATGAACCCGTTGTCCTAATACAGCCCCCACGGCATAGTCACTAGCATCGCACATTAGTTCAAAGTCAAGGTCCCAATTTGGGGCAATGATGACTGGGGCAGTTGTTAGTTTATTCCTAAGGATGTCAAATGACTTAATGCATTTGCTAGAAAAGACAAATTTTGTGTCCTTCATTAGTAATTGAGTCATAGGTCGGGTGATTTTTGAAAAATCCTTAATGAATCTTCTATAAAACCCAGCATGCCCTAAGAAACTTCGTATTTCCTTAATATTGGTCCGGTAGGGTAATTTGGCGATTACATCTACTTTAGCTTTATCTACCTCTATCCTAGCCTTAGATATCTTATGTCCTAGGACTATTCCTTCTTTAACCATAAAATGACATTTCTCCCAGTTAAGAACTAGGTTAGTTTCTTCACACCTAGCTAGCATTTTGGATAAATTGTTGAGACAAGAATCGAAGGAGTTTCCAAAAAACAAAGAAGTCGTCCATGAAAACTTCCATGAAGTCTTTACACATGTCATGGAAAATTGCTGTCATACACCGCTAGAAGATAGCAGGAGCATTACATAATCCGAAGGGCGTCCTCCTATAAGCAAATGTCCCATAAGGACAAGTGAAGGTAGTTTTTTCTGGTCTTCAGGTGCTAAAGGAATTTGGAAGTATCCTCTAAAACCCATCCAGAAAGCAATAATATTTATTTTCAGACAGTCATTCCATCATTTGATCAATGAAGGGTAAAGGGAAATGGTCTTTTCTTATGGCATCATTGAATTTTGTGTAGTCAATGCACACCCTCCACCCAGTAGTGGTACGGGTTGGAACAAGTTCGCTGTCTTCATTAGTAACAACTGTGATTCCTCCTTTTTAGGGACCACATGTATGGGGCTTACCCATGGGCTGTCAGAAATGGCATAGATTAAGCCGGCATTGAGAAGTTTTACGATTTCGGCTTTTACTATGTCTTGCACTTTAGGATTTAATCTGCGTTAGGGTTGAACTACAGGTTTAAAATTATCCTCCATCAAAATTCCTTTAATATCGGCAACCTTCCATGCCAAAGCACTCTTATGTTTTGCAAGAACCTTAAGATGTAATTTCTTTTCTTGGGTAGATAATAATGAAGAAATAATAATAGGGAATTCTTGATTATTGCCAAGGAAAGCATATTCCAAATGGGAAGGTAAGTCCTTAATTTTGGTGGCAGGTTTCTCACCCTCAAACATGTTTGCCGCAAAAAGAGTAGGTTTTGTATAATCTTCAGATTTAGGTTCTAGATCTCCCAAAATCTAATTAATCAGGTCTTGTTCTCCTTCGTTGTCATCTCATAAACTATTGATTTTAGTAGGTAAGTGATGATTAATGGGTTCAAAAGTAAGTGACGATTAATGGGTACAAAATAATAAATGAGACGAATGGTTTCTTGAAGAAAAATTTCTTGAACATGTAAGAATGGAAAGGTCGATCATGTCAACAGAGTGGCATGTGACATCATCAGAAGGTGGAAATCTCATGGATTTTTAATGTTGAATGTGATAGTTTCGCCTCCAACTCTGAAAGATATTTTTTTGTTAAGACATCTATTATGGCATGAGCAATGGCTAAGAGCGGTCTTCCTAAAATGATAGGCATTTTGCGGTCTTCTTTTATATCAAGAACTACAAAGTCTATTAGGAAGACAAACCTATCGATTTTAACAATGACAATTTTTATTGGCGATCCCTCTGGAATTTTTGAGTGGATTTTGATTGCTAATTCGATACACATACCGATGTTTAATTCACAAAGGTTTAATCTTAAGAACATTGAGTATGGAATAAGGCTAATGCTAGCCCCAAGATCAGTCAATGCCTTATTGATTCCACTTTGTCCTGTAACGCATAGTATAGTAAAACTTCTGGGATCTTTTTCTTTAAGATGAATTTTATTTAAACGACTGCTGAGTATCATTCATTTAATGTAATCTTCGATGCTTCGTTGCCTCTTCCCCTTTGTGTAGAAGATCTTTCATGAATCTAGCATATTTAGGCATTTGTTCTAGAGCTTCGTTAAAGGGAATATTTATGCTGAGTCGCTGAAGATTTTCAAAGATTTTTTGGAATTTTTCCTTTTCCTTTTCCCAGTTTAGTTGCTTAGGAAAGGGAATTGGATGGGCAAAAGTTTCAGTGATATTTCTTTGACTGTCAGGTGTTACCTCCTTTTGTGTAGATATGTATTCTGTGATTTTATTTTGAGTGTCATTAATTTCTTCAAGAGGATTCTTAGTGGTGTTATAATTGGAGCCCACTTCTAGTGGTTATGGCGTGTGCCAACCTCTCGGATTTGTTTTTGGTAAAGCTCGGGAGGCCTCCAACTCCTCTCCCATGTATTATTTTAGCAATTCGTCCCAGGTGGCTTTCAATAGTTTTTATGGAAGAGGCTTGTCTCTTAAAGGTTTTATCGTAATTCTTCTTAACTTTCCTAAATAAGTTCTCGCTCACACTATGCTTCCTACGAGTTTCTTCAATGAGGGTTCTTAAGGTTTCTTCCAGTTTAGAGTTCTTTCCTTCATCGGGACGTTTATACTTGTGCTATGCCATTCGAACTTCCTCGGTAATATCATTCATGTTTTGCTCAAAATTGTTGATTTCTTTAAAAACAACATTTAGATTATTGTTCTTGGAGTCTCCTTCCTTATACCAAGACAGTGAATGTTTAGATAATTCAATAATAGCTTTTATCTCAGCTGCTGGTGTCATTCTTAGAATAGATCCCTTGAAATCCACCTTCCGTCTGGTTTCAGTGTCCAATCCTTGATAGAAAATTTGTAACTGTTCATGTTCGTTAATTTTATGTTCAGGACAGTTATAGAGTGAGTCGTTGAATCGTTCCCATGCAAGATGCAATGGTTCATTAGATTCTTGCTTGAAGTTTCTAATAGCATTAATTTGCTTGGTAATTTAAGAAGGAGGGCGATATCTGCTTAGAAAAGCATTTTTGAAAAGGCCCCAAGTTGTGATAGATCCAGTGGATAATTGTTTCATCCACTGCCTAGCTCTTCCTTTCAAGGTGAAAGGGAAAGCCATCAGCATCACCTGGTCCCTGGATACCCCTGGAGAGTGGAAAAGTTTGATGATGTCTGTAATATTTGAGATGTGTTCGTGGGGATCTTCGTTCTAGTTTCTAAAGAATATGTTTTCTTTTAATTCGTCGATGCATTGTCCCCAGAATTCGAATTTTATATTTTCTTCAAACAGAGGTTTAACAATTCCAGGTCCGTTGCCGTCCCTGACCTTTGTCAGGTACTCGTCGACAGTCGTCTCTGGTTATCCTGCATTACTCATTCCTGTGAAATGTAAAATTCTAACAAATTTCAACTAATAGATTGTAGCTCCCCGGAAACGGCGCCAAAAACTTGATGCGTATTTTATTTTAAAATATATTTATTCAAGTTTTAAATTTATAAAACTTGATTCACCTGACAAACGCACTAACGGGCAGAAAACCCGATCGTGAGTAGTGTAGAGATGGTAAATCCGAGGTCGTCCCAAGAGCTAAGTGTTATTAGTTTTAATTTGAAATTGTCACGTTTTGAAAATAGTTCGAAGGCTATTTATGAAAATAAAGAAAGTAAATATGCGAAAAGTAAAAGTAGTATAAGATATCAGGGAGAAAGGCGTGCTAGCCTAGCCAATTCATTACTACCGTTATAACTACATTTTCCTGTGCAATGTTACACCATGGTTTCGTTAGTGGTTTCTGAAGTCGACAGACCTGAATAGATATCTTTAGTCTGTCCTATAATTCTTGCGATCCCGAATCCCCCAAAAGTCACGAAGGTAGGGCAACCACGTCATAGTGATTAATCCCAACTATCCCAAGAACTAGTCTAATAACCTATACAGATTATTAACCCACTCTGAAAGAGTTCATATGCTTTTTAAGTATTTTAAGTGATAGAGGCGGTAACAGGGTTAGTTCCTATACTAGGGTTAGGATGATCACGCAACCCTGGTACCCTGCTAATCCCACGTTCAAGTGGTAATCTAATAACAGGATTAACTTGATCTAAACCATCCCCAATGCTAACAAAACCCAGGGTTACACGATAGTCAAAGGATATCCAACGAAACCATAATCTAACAGGAAACAAACATTATAACGATAGTAAATTCATGACTAGGCCAGCACTTAAAGTGCTTAGCTGCTCATGGCAACAACAAAGCAAGAATTAAGAAAGGTAATCTTGGATTGAAAACTCATAATTCTTACAGATGCGGTTTATGAACGATTAAATACAAAAGTAAGTTAAGTGTGATCTCCCTTGCACTTCTGGTGGAATTCTTCTAGGTTTAGAAGCCTTGGTCGCTTCTTAGAGTTGTGGTGGAATGGTTGATGATAAAGTGGCTGAATGAGGCATCTATTTATAGATTTCGAATATGTTATGGCGTAACCTTCTAGGGGTTTACGCCGTAAACTGCTGACGCGTACTTTTCATCTTGCAGGCTTAAAAGATGTTATGGCTTAAAAGATGTTATGGCGTAAAAAGGGTACACATTATGCCGTAATGCTGACTAGGATGACTCAGCCTTCTATAATAATAATGTTACAGCGTAAACCTTGCGTGTGGTTATGCCGTAATCCTGCTGGGTGACGTGTTTTGCCGTAAATATGTTACGGCGTAACACTGTTGTAGGGGTTACACCGTAAAGTCTCGTAAGAATCCGCGTTTTCTTCATTTTTACGTCCTTTTCCTGTGTTTCTTGTCACATACTTGCATTTTACCTGAAAATAACAAAATAACCGTAAAAATGTATTTTTAAGACATTTGTGTTAGATATGAGTAAAAGACTCGGTCACTCAATATATTTATTGTTTATAATAGTTCGTAGTGTACTTGAACAAAAAAAGCAGAAAAACAAGTAAAGACAATCATATGATGCCCTTCTTAATCTACAAATATCCACCACCTTTGACTTCTAGCTATGCCCTCAAATAGACCTATTAGAATAATTTAATAAAAACACGACTTTCTTCTTGCGATTTAAACTCAAAGAACAAACGCATCTAACTCACACAACGACTATATGCCTAGAAACATCAAAGCCGAACACCTCATGGAAAGGGGGTCAAAATTCACTCAACTCTCAACTAGTGTAAGTGTTCATTTTTTAGGTGATCTCTCAACTGCACAGTCATATCATGTATTGTATCATAAGCTTATAAAGTACACAAATCTGCACCAGTTAGAGTTAGGGACTAAACAATTTCTTAAAGAAACTATTGGCGTCGACATAACCACAGCTAGTTTAAGTGGGTGCTATAAAGGGTTAGGATAGACATGGAATACACATTTAAAGTGGTATTGAAGAATAGAAACAAAAAAACAAATATTCCCTATATAATCCTAAGGTGATCCATAACCGCTGATTGTCACATCTATAATACTCAAGTCCTGCATCGAGTGCGAAAAAATCTATCAAATCATCAAACAAATGATGGTTAAACAGCTAATAATAGAGATCTTCTTTTCTATAGCGCGCGAGCATGCTAACCCATTTTCTCAACACAATAAAGCGAGGCTTATAGTCTGACCCACCTTCTATACTCATCTGGCATGAGCTTAAAATATGCACCATCAACACCAAATCACTAGTGCATATAGTTGCACCAGCACCTTTTTACATAGATTGGTTTATATAGACACGAAAACCCAACATCAAATTATAAATCACTTCATAAGGCGAGCGCTTATAGATAGCCAACGACCTATTTCCTTTACAACTCTACTCCTGTAAATAACATATCACATATCCTCCCACTTGAGTTAGCATCACTAATCATCCCTAAAGTACGATAACCACACACACTTGACACACCATTTCCAGACACACCATGGATTAGGTTAATCCAGAAATTTTAACACAGGATAAATATTAGACTACAAGGTTGGCTAAGGGCGAAATGGTGTAACGAAACATAAAATAATTGGTGTTGAAGAACATAGATTGATCTCAACAAGGAGATAAAACCTAAAGGGCGCGCATCATAATGCACTAATATATGACAAAAAACTGCAACAAAAGGGTTTATCTCTAAAAATCATAGGAGGCGCAAGAACATCAGCTATAACAACTTCAACTAAACACACACATAACTAGGCTATTTGAGATGAATACCCTAAAATCTGTATTCCTCTCCCCGAACCATCACACCTACATCGACTAATCAATTATGTCTAGATTGCAATGATGTACATGCCAAAGCTTACCACAAGGTCTACCAATACTCCTGCTCAAAAACAACTCAATACATTCTAGGTGAGAAATCTTTTGCGATATAATCGAGAACAAAACGAACATCAGCGCTTAAACCTCACCAAGTAATATAAGTGTAATGTGCAAATCAATCGCCTAAAGAAATTCTAAATATCTAAGACTAATAACAAGAAAAAACAAAGATCAAAATCTCTCTGTTCTACAAAATGGCACCATTTTTCAAAGAAAACTAAGAAATCGAACTGAGCAAGAATGATGAGTCAAGAGATAATACTAAACTCCCATCCCATACCCAACATTTCTTAATTCGCGATAACAATGTACACCTATTGTACATTTAAAAATGAAATTAAATAGGAAGAGTAGGAATTAGAACAAGAAACTCCCTTGAGCTTTGCTTTTGAACATATGAAATGTAATAAGCCGGCGGAGAAATTCAGAAAATCTCCATCTTAAAGCAAGTCATTTTCCCTTGTGATCACCTAAAACAAACTAACTAACATAAAATCGCTCAATGATAAATATACAAAAATACAAACCTAACTCACTTCGTAGGAATCACGGTTGCATTTAGCATATGCAACAATCCTTTTAAACCACTTGGTGGCCAAGTTGACGAGTGTAATCTTCGTGAAGGGTTTCCAGAGAACATGCCGGACAATATTAATTTAGATATACAAGTTTAGCAATGAGTTAAAATTATTAGGTTAAGGCGCGACTCCTATTCTCTCATCAAAGAAGGTACAACAGCTAACTCTATGTGGTTACGCCGTAATCATCGGTAATTTTAAATTTTAGTTTATAGGTTACGGCGTAACCATAAGAAGGTTTACGTCGTACTGATAGTTACGCGTAAACCATGTATGTTCCGACTTAAATAATAAAAATTTTAAATTTAAAATATTTTGTATTAAAATAAGTTAAGTTTAATAAAAAAAAATTTTTTAAGCTGCTTGCTGAAATCAGAAATCAACCCCAACACTACGGTTTCCTAGTCGTCTCAAAAATCGAAAAGTTGCCTCCTAGCTGCTGGAACCTGCAAAACAAAGTAAAACATGCAAACCCAACTAAAACGGCGGAAAATGAAAATTTGATTGATAAAAGACAGGTTGTCTCCCAGAAGCACTTTTGTATAATTATTGAGTCTTTAAGTTAGACTCAGCCACACTCTATTTTTTGCAAAATATAATGTTTCATTTGTGTATGCTCATAATCTAATTCCCAAATAATACCTATCTTTCACACAACCTATGTCCAATTACCTTAAAACCCTGACTCCATTCTTTCCACATACCGTCAACAGTCCCACTATGATATTTCTTTACTTAACCGAAATAAGGTCCATACTACCATACTTCTCCTTAGTATCTTCTTCACCCGGCTAAAGAAGTTCTTAAATCTTGAATTAAAAACTAACACCTCCTCTCCTTCCCGAAATTCCTTATCCATAATTTTAGCATCATGCCAACGAATAATTACGTCCCTTCTGATATATGCTTTCGAACTGTTCGAAAGCTTCTGTTCTCAATTCATCAAATTGGTTTTAAAATTGAATGAACCTATGTTTTCTCCTGCTATGCATCTAAACCTAGGTTTTTATTTCTTGAGGGCCTCATAATGCCTTATGCTCTAAATATTACACAATATACGCGCCCCCCCAAGATGGCATGCTATTTTCTCTCATTCGTCTACTAAAAGTGACACGGATGGAGTAAGTGCTCTCACAAATGGGCTCTCAAAATATATAAGCGGTCTCATCCTAAATGCCCAAAGTGCATCATAAAGCTTATCTGCCCGTTCCTTCTTGTTTCCGTTTATGGTCCTTTCTAATATGCGTTTGATGGCCCGATTAGTGTTTTCAGTTTGACCACTTGTTTGAGGATGATACGGAGTAGCAAGTCTGTGCGTAACTCCATATTTTTTAATGTTTTCTCGAAAAGGAAATTATAAAAATGTGTCCCACGATCACTTATTAGAGCTTTTGGGACCCCAAATCTAGAAAACAATTTCCGAAAGAATTTAACTACTACTCGAGCGTCGTTAGTAGGCAGGGCTTCAGCCTTAACCCATTTTGAAACGTAATCGACGGCTACGAGGATGTATTTGTAAATTTCAGAGATGAAGTATGAAGATCTGATCCGCCAAATTCGAAAACGCATCACTAACAAGAATATTGACTAGGGGCAATTGGTTTCTGAGAAATATTCCATGTCCTTTGACAAAAGCATCACACTTCTCATCAAGAAACATCACTCTGGCCAGAATCCTTAAAAAGGTTGGCACAATAAAAATCCTGATTCTCACAAAACTTTCCTTGCGGTGATATCGGCCCCATAATGTCCTCCAGTTGGTCCGGTTTGGCAATGTTCAAGGATCTCGTGCAATTCCTTACCAAAAACACATCGTCTTACAATTCCATCAAGGCATGATTTGAACAGATATGGGTCGTCCCATATGTATTTCTTAACATCAGACATGAATTTCTTTCTCTCTAACAGAACTATGTCAAAAAAGACGTCTTGTCGGAAACAATTTTCTTGAAACCAACATAGAGAGTTATGTCGCGAAAACTCATGCGTACCATAGCGCACGTCATTGTTTTTGCTCCTTAATAATTGATAACCATAGAGGTTTCATAAGGTAAGGATTCACTATAGCACTTCGTCTAATTCTTCCAACCTGGATTTCTAATCTATAAATTGTCACGCTAGGTTTTCCGAACCCTTTTTATCCTTAAGTTTCGATAGTAAATTCCAGGAGGAGCAGAACCACACCTTACCGAGCCTATATTTCAACTTCCCGTTCTTCACTGAAAAAACTGAACTTATTTCTACGAGGCCGAGCGCCGAACTGAATACGGTCTCGTTAGGACCATATTTTGGACACATCAAAAAGGTACCTAACAATTATTTCGAAAGCGTACACAACCGCTAAAAGTTCTTTTTCAATGGTAGTGTAATGTTCTTTTCAGCATCATTCATAGATTTTATTACTAGCATACTAAACGTCAGAAGTTTTTTATCAGCCAGTTGTCCTAATACGCCCCCACGGCATAGTCTCTTAGCATACGCACATAGTAGTCAAAATCAAGGTTGCCCCCCCCTAATTCATCTAGAGCGGCAATGATGACTGGGGCAGTTGTTAGTTTGTTCCTAAGGATGTCAAATGACTCAATGCATTCGCTAGAAAAGATAAATTTTGTGTCCTTCATTAGTAATTAAGTCATAGGTCGGGCGATTTTGGAGAAATCCTTAATGAATCTTCAATAAAACCCAGCATACCTAAGAAACATTGTATTCCCTTAATATTGGTTGTTAAGGGTAGTTTGGCGATACATTACTTTAGCTTGTCTACCTCTATCCCACCTTCGGCGATATCTGATTGTCAGATATCTTATGTCCTAGGACTATTCCTTCTTTAACCATAAAATGACATTTCTCCCAGTTAAGAACTAGGTTAGTTTCTTCACACCTAGCTAGCATTTTGGATAAATTGCTGAGACAAGAATCGAAGGAGTTTCCAAAAAACAAAGAAGTCGTCCATGAAAACTTCCATGAAGTCTTTACACATGTCATGGAAAATTGTTGTCATACACCGCTAGAAGGTGGCAGGAGCATTACATAATCCGAAGGGCGTCCTCCTATAAGCAAATGTCCCATAAGGACAAGTGAAGGTAGTTTTTTCTGGTCTTCAGGTGCTAAAGAAATTTGGAAGTATCCTCTAAAACCCATCCAGAAAGCAATAATATTTATTTTCAAACAATCATTCCATCATTTGATCAATGAAAGGTAAAGGGAAATGGTCTTTTCTTATGGCATCATTGAATTTTGTGTAGTCAATGCACACCCTTCACCCAGTAGTAGTACGGGTTGGAACAAGTTCGTTGTCTTCATTAGTAACAACTGTGATTCCTCCTTTTTAGGGACCACATGTATGGGGTTACCCATGGGCTGTCAGAAATGGCATAGATTAAGCCGACATTGAGAAGTTTTACGATTTCGGCTTTTACTACGTCTTGCACTTTAGGATTTAATCTGCGTTAGGGTTGAACTACAGGTTTAAAATTATCCTCCATCAAAATTTTATGAGTGCAAAAAGATAGGCTAATTCCTTTAATATCGGCAACCTTCCATGCCAAAGCACTCTTATGTTTTGCAAGAACCTTAAGATGTAATTTCTTTTCTTGGGTAGATAATAATGAAGAAATAATAATAGGGAATTCTTGATTATTTCCAAGGAAAGCATATTCCAAATAGGAAGGTAAGTCCTTAATTTTGGTGGCAGGTTTCTCACCCTCAAACATGTTTGCCGCAAAAAGAGTAGGTTTTGTATAATCTTCAGATTCAGGTTCTAGATCTCCCAAAATCTAATTAATCAGGTCTTGTTCTCCTTCGTTGTCATCCCATAAACTATTGATTTTAGTAGGTAAGTGATGATTAATGGGTTCAAAAAAGAATGAGTCGGGTTCTGAAGGAAGAATTTCTTGAACATGGTCAAGAATGGAAAGGTCTATCATGTCAACATAGTGGCATGTGTCATCATCAGAAAGTGGAAATCTCATGGATTTTTCAATGACGAACGTGATAGTTTCTCCTCCAACTTTGAAAGAGATTTTTTTGTTGAAGACATCTATCATGGCATGAGCAGTGGCTAAGAATGGTCTTCCTAAAATGATAGGAATTTTGCGGTCTTCTTTCATATCAAGAACCACGAAGTTAACTGGGAAAACAAACCTGTCGATTTTAACAATGACATTTTCTGCGATCCATCTTGGAATTTGAGTGGATTTATTGGCTAATTCG
>BQNB010079753.1:3817-30144 GCA_026074375.1 Tanacetum coccineum | reverse complement strand
AGTGTCATGCCTGAAGTTTGTATGAGCAGTTTGGAACTTTATGGAGTCGTCTATTAGTACTATTTAATATTAATGGAACTTTGTCTACTTTGAATTCCCAGTCTGGATCATTACATATAAATTGCGTTTCTGTTTGAACATTTTATTCATAGCGTCTCATATTGTTAGAGCATCAGGTGTCGTAACACGGTAACACCATTTTTTTGGTGTCACATTAGTCACATCAGCATAACACCAACACCAACACCACTCTCCTAATCATAACACCAAATAACACCACTCACCTCTTTATTTTCATAAAACCCTCTAAACAATTATTTCATTCTTTTAACAAACTAACCATTTCATTCATAAAATTCAAATACACATTACAATACTAAAAAAAAAAAACACATTAAAAAACAATACCGAAATTAAAAAAAAATAAAAAAATACGCCCCGGCGACTAATCTTTTTCCGATGCTTCTTCAACTTCGTGCCAAATATGGTTCATAAGGTTTTGTTGGAGACTAATATGCGTATCTTTGTCTCTTAATTCTTTTGCTTTACGACGTTGGGTTTGACATCGATCGATCAACAATGTTCTGCAGTGGACCTTGCACGGATTAGAATTCAACATGTTTCCACGGTCAAAAACCGACATAGTTGATCTTCTAAAATCATGTTATGCATTATGATTTCCAGCATACATGATTCTACGTAATGTGTTGACTTCGTATGAAGAGGCCGGTAGTGGAATAGTCCATACGTCCTTTGGAGAGCACCGAAAGCCTTCGATTCTTTTCGTACACTTTCTTGACGTCGCTTTAGTTTTAAAGTACGTTTTGCTTTGCGGATCAGTTGCACAACCCTGTGAATGATTTGACGAAATGGCCCACTCCGGCGTAAATTTCATCAAGACAAGTAGTACCCATTACGATACTGAACTCCCGTTTACGCACTTACGGAACAACAGGGGTAAGTCATCTTATTTGTCGTCGGAATACGGAGAATTATCTGAAAACATAATATCGGTTATTCGCACCCGCATCCCATATAAAAAGCCATGCCAAATCCACAGATCTTGCAAGCTACAACTTCAAGCATTATTGTAGGGTTTTTTTTATCACCGTAACGTATTGACCTGCCATGACACTCGGAAATTTTTTCAATTTTTTTTCCAGTGCATACAATCAATACTTCCAAGCATTCCCGGGAAAACCATGAACATTGTTATGCTTTTGTTGTATGTTTACACACGTTTCATGTGTTGGCTCTTAAATACTTCGGCATACTACAATTTATGATGATCACATATTAAAGAAAAATAGGAGCATCTCGTGGCAGTATGCTCACTCATTTGCAAATATTCATCAAAAAGCGTCGGGTTTGATGTGCTGCGTATGCCATTTGGCGTTTTTATGGCAGTATGTGCACTTCATAAGAGCACTAATACTCATTCCGGACCCGTACAATCTGAGTCGAAGATTTGAAGAAATGAAAATGTTTGGGAGGGGATCGGCGTATAACTTGAAATCCAATTGATAATCTTTAGAAAAAGTTCACCAAATTTACCTTCAATCATCCTACCACTTCCGCCATTAGGACCTAATAATCCTTTTCCCATGCTCACCCATGAAATGTTTTGTGAACATTGCCAAAGAACTCAAGTCTTAGTTGACAATCTCCAAGGAGAAATGAGATTCATTCTCAATCACATTCTCGACCGCCTAAATGTTATCACGCACAACATCTAATAATAAGACTTAAGAAGTAGAACAAAATAATAGATCCATTAGGAATCTTCGTTAATAATCTCTTGCTCTCTTTATCTTATTGTAATGTCTTTTATGCTATCTCTAATAAAAAATAGTTGTGCTATATCAATTGTTATGTCATGATCATTCAAAATTATGTTCAAAATTCATGGACTTTGACTTTTTATAAGTCAGCCGGTTTTGTCCGACAACAAGCCGGTTCCATTGACAGAACAGAACCGGCTGGCCGGTACTACAGTGTGTTTTTCTATTTCTTAGACATCTAACTTTTCTTTGTAGGTACTCACAAAGCAAGGGGGAGCACCTCTCATTATTTCTAACATATTTGTTTTGTAGCTACCTTAACATTTTTCAAGGGGGAGCTTTCCGTCTTGCCAATCTTCTCGATTTACATACAAAGCATTCCATCTTTTTGTTTCGACAAAAAGGGGGAGAAAGAACTAGTTTAAAAAACATCTAAAACCAGTAAATCAATCTCTTGCATTTTAAAACTATGTTTTGTCATCAACAAAAAGGGGGAGATTGTTAATACAAATAAACCGGTAACAAATGATTATCTCACGATCTTATCTCACGATCTTCCTAGATTAGCAATAAGTTTTATTAATGACAAAACATAGTAAAAACATCATTCTCAAATCTCTTACTATCTCTAAAAACTTAATCTTGTAGAAAAACACACAAAGTGTCACAAAAAAAAATAAAAGTGTATGATTTTATACACAAAATGTTTTTACACTCTAGATTAATTACATCATTCCTGACCTAATCAAATGCATCAAATCCAAGGGCAATCTTACAAGATTACACATGATCTCTTAAGATTTTGCAAATCAAAATTCGGATTTGGTTGTTGTAGGCCGGTGCCCTTACTTTTGGCAGCCGGTGCCCTTCTTCAATAGCACCGGAAGAACCGGGCTACAGTAAAGTTTTTGGCTATAAATACCAAGCAATTTCTCATGTTTTGACACACCTTTCTCATCTGAAATACTTTCTAATCATCTGATCTTTCTCTCTATTTCTTGTATATCTTTCTTTAGTCTTGTGTAGGTAATTTCCTTCAAAGAAGAAATTGCCAAATACGAGTTCGAGACGACCAAGTCACAAGTACCTTGTGTTCGATCTCCATCATTCCTTCAAGATCATCTTGCTGTAGTTTATAGTTGTGAATATCATTGTTAGTTGTATACCAAGTATAGTAGTGTTGCTATTGATTCTATCGTGTGAAGAATCCGGTGATTATCTTTGTATCATAAAAGAAGTGTAACCAACGTTGTGAGGCTTCTCCGCCGGTCAAAAGGAGATTGGTGACTAGTGTTTAACAAACTCTCGAGTAGGTGACTCGGGGAGTGGAGTAGGGCAAGGAAGGTGTCCTTGTAGCCGAACCACTATAAATACTTGTGTCCCGGTTATCGCTTTCTATACTCTCTCTTTTACTTGCATTTTATATCTCTTACATCATAATCAAATATCAATATCCTAACCATTTCGCAAAAAGTTTTAAACAAGTTTTAAAAGGCAACTAATAATCAAGAAAACTATTCAACCCCCCTTCTAGTTTTCCACAATTGGCATCAAGAGCTAGGTTACCAAAGTTTTTAAAATAAATTGTATTTTAAATCTTTAAACGATTATGGATTCGGAAAACTACAAAGAAGGTCAATCTATGCAACGACCACCTCTATTCGAGGCAAATTGTTTTATATATTGGAAAAACCGTCTTGAAACTTATGTGAAATCTAAGGATATTGATCTTTGGTACATCATAGCCTATGGTGACTACAAACCTGCCTTCAAAGATAAAGATGGCTAGGATGTAATTACTCCATATGAAAAGCTTGATGAAAATCAAAAGAAAATGTTTTCCAAAAATAATGAAGCAAAAATGGTTTTATACAATGCTTTACCTAAAAAGGAATATGAAAGAATTTTCATGTGTGACACGGCTCAAAATATTTGGGACTCTTTAATAACTACCCACCAAGGTAACAAACAAGTTAAAGATAATAAAATAGATCTTTTTGTACAAAAATATGTAGAGTTTACAATTACGGATGATGAAACTATTGATTGTGTGATATGTGAGAAATCACATATCCTTTTTATATCAAAAATGGCCCTATAATGATTAAATTGTGCAATTTATGCTTGTATATTGCTTGTTTTGTCATTTGTGATGTGTAGGTACGGATATTGCGAATAACACAAGAAAACGGTCAAAACCGGACAAACACGAACACGGGAACGGATAGAGTGCACAAGAGCCGGGAGTTTCTAGCAAAGGTCAACCTTGGTCAACCCTTGGTCAACCCACAAAACGACAAAACCTCAAAATCCCAAATGAGCCCTTAATGTTAAAACATTTTCACCAATAGTCCTTAAGTGACTAACACCGTTAGTCCTCTTTTATTAAGAAGATAACGGTCGTTAGTGTCTTATTAAACCCACTTACCCTTTACCAATTAACCCGAGCCCAAATAACATTACCGGCCCAATTCTTTTTAATATAATCCCGAGCCCAGGTCAAACTCCTCCCTTTACCCCGGGTCAAATATACTTAGTCAAACCAAACGAGTCAAGGTAAAAAGGGCGCCAAATCATGTTACTATTCACGTTTCTTCCCCAATTTACCCAACTCGAAATTAACCTCAATTAAAAGGGATTTAACTCAATCCAACGTGGCCACAAGAGATTCTAATACTAAGCTCCAAGCTGGCATGATAAGACGTCACTCAAAGCCTTTGATTGGTCAAGCTCTGACAAGGGAATCACACGTGGACTCCTAAAGAAACACGCAAATTGAAGGAATTTACACTGAAATCAAGCCAAAAGAAGCACAAGAGTAGCCAATTATTGGATTGCCAGCGTGGCAATCCGTGTGCCTCAATCTTATCCAACGGCTTAAATTGAGAATCCAATGATTAGATGTCAATGAAAGGCTCCTTGCTAGTCGTTTAATAAAGATGTTGTTCAAAAAAAAAAAAAAAAACCTAAGGGGAGCGTGTTCACAAGACCTAGAAGCATCCATCTCTGCCTATAAATATAGAGCTCTCCTCACTCACAGGGGGAAGTTAGTTAGTTTTTAACTTTTTAGTAGTTTTTAAATAATTTTAGCTTATGTCAATTTAGCTTATTTGTATTTTCATTTCATGTAACGTTTCATTTTCAATATTGTAACTCGGTTTTCTATTAATGAAAGTTTAAGTGTTCTTATTATTAAATTTGAATTTTCATAAGTTTTACTTTCATACAAAATGGCTAAATAAGCTCTACTGTTTCATAAGCTCTTATTGTTCTTAAGCTACATAAAAGCTCTCTTATAATACTTGAAAACTCCATGGAATTGGATGGCTGCTGAGTTTTCAAGTAGGTAATAGTGCTTGAAGGTCCAGTGATAGGATTAGACTAGGTAATTGGAATAAGCTTAAGCAATTGATATAAGCTCTATTGTGAGCATTCCACCTCTGTTTAGCTGAGGTGTAGGTACCATTTCCTTTTCTTTTTTCATTTACTTTGTTGTCATTAAATTTCTAGCTTATTTGTTTACTATTAGCTTTAAACTGCTTATTACTTGCTTATTTCTGTTAAAAGTAGCTTATTGTTGTTTATTAAAGATGTTTTATGCTTAATATCTGTTGACTTAGATCTTAGTTTGCACTTTACTTTTATAAAACAATGAAAAAAAATCTAAAAAATTAGCAGTTACTGTAGCACCCCCAAAAATGTGTCGCAGCGGAAATATGTCAGGGGGCGTTACTTCATAATACAATAGCACAAGATATAACAGAACGACCTCTGTCCCATAATTGATATAACATTTGTCCCATAATTGCATCACAATGAAAAGCTTGAAAATAATCCAACGAGATTTGATCAGTTGTATGTAAGTAGAAATCCATAAATGAAATCTTGTCAATTTTAGACTCCATTGCACATCAAGTAAGCCAAGCATCTAATTCACCTGAGAAAAACATGCTTAAAAGTGTCAACATTAAAGTTGGTGAGTTCATAGAGTTTTGTAAGTATAAATGTAAATGTTGAAATCCAAAGATTTATAAAGTACGTATGATCATTTCAATCCTGATAATAATCGCCAAAAATTTGTAAGAGTAAATGTAGAACCAAAAGAGTTTAGTGTTTATTGCTTCGCCGCAATATAATGAAAAGTGTTCAGAAATTAGTAATGTTCAATAAGTAGTATGGACAGTGAGATCGTTGATTTTCCAAAATGTATGGGTCTACTATAACAAATACAGTACCACATAAATAATATCTACTGTTGCACTAAGCTCATGACACTGAAGCTCGACATATATGTATGCAACTTAATGCAAATAAAGGCCCGTGTAGATGTTCAAACCCGTAAACATCCAAATTGTTCCGACATGTATGCATTCGTGTTTCAGTACAGTCGAAACCCGAACAGGGATGTCAATCCCAAATAGATCTATTTATACACTCGCGCTTCCTCAACCGGTCCTCCGGTCAAGAAATTGACAGTTCATGATAATGGGCAATGGTGGGTTATGTTACTTAGCACATAGTAAACATGAGATGAATAACCGAAAACACATGGTCCAATAAAAATTTACCATTGTAAATCGTAAATACTTTGAGTACTAAAATTATCATAAGTAGAAAAGAGTGTGATATAAATCAAGTAATTGAGTTTGTAATGAGTATGTAAACAATTTCGTAAACGTGCATGCAAATGAGTATGTGACAAAGTATGCAACCAAGTTTGTAATCAACCATGTAATTGTGTTTGTAATGAATTGCAAAATCAAGTATGTAAACCAAGTGTGTAAAATAGTATGTAAAAGATATTGTAAACGAACATGTAAATAAGTTGCATTGAGCATGTATTCTCCCCCGAGATTTGTAAAGTAAATGTAAAACAAGTGAAAGAGGGGCTATAAACTCACATCGATGATGAAGAACGATTGGCGAGAATGCGCGTATTAAGCGCCAGACAAAATGAAAACTGAAACAGCTCGATCAAGAAGTTGCAACTAGTCTTAACGGCTAAGTCTCACTAGCCTAGGGTAATGTATCTGGGTTTTCCCGATGGATGATTACATCAACGCGTCACGTTGATAAAATTATTTAGATTTGATGTTGTAATGGTTTGGTGGTTGGTTAAATAAATAAATCAAAAGTAAACGCAAAGTGTGTAATATATTCCGTATATATTACATAATGAGAAATGACCAAGTATATAATTCATACTTTGAATTATATAACAAGATACACAACCAAAAGAATAACTCGAAGCGTATATAATACACGACATGTATTACAACCAACAGGTGTCAAGTAAAATAAAATGGTCCAATTATATAATACTTCCCAAGTATTATATAAGAAAGATAATTTAAATAAAAGAAACCAAATAATTCGACACGTGCCCAAATATCCCCAAATGGTTTATCAGGAAGTTCCTTTATAAAAATAAACGCACGTTTTAAGTTTGTGGATTAGATAAATGGAAATTTTCTAAAAATCAAGTTTTACGTTTGATTATTGGTCTTCACTAATAATTCTTAAGACATTTCAAGAAATAATTAAAAGTAGTTTAGTAAAAGTTTACTAAGTTTAAGCGGATTTATAAAAAAATCTCGCATGACCACTCGATTATTAACGTTTTCCCATATTAACAAAAGTAAATCATTTACCCTAATTAAATCAAACCAAGTTGTAAAACACCAAACACATCCGTTAACTGTTATTAATAAAAACAAAACGAAAATAATAAATAAAGTATTTATTTAACCAATACCACATTTAGATCCGGTTTAATATATAAATTTATATATGAAATCCTTTAATTTTTATTATCCATTTATATACACCAAACACACCCTTATCATGAAGCCGCCAAACCAAACATCCCTTGGCTGTTCGCAGCCATCCCAAACGCCACAGCCAAACGCACCCTTTCGCGGTGACAACAAACCAAACGCACCCTAACTGATACAAGCCGAACCAAACACCCTTTACGGCTGTTATACTGCAATACAAACACCCCTAGCTGTTACTCCACGAAAACCAACGCACCCTTGTCCTGCTGTCTATCAATAACTCCAACGCCCCTATAGGCTGGTGAAAACCCCCCGAACGCACCCTTTGAGGTGTTAAAATAAACAACCAATCGCACCCTTGATGATGGAAATACAAACCACACGCACCCGAGTGGTGCGGCTGTCCCGAAGCCCCAAGCCGAACGCACCCTTCTTGGTGACAAACCAATCAAACGCACCGTATTTTATGAAAACCACACACCAGCCACACCCTTATGATGGCTCGCGGTGGTGGGGCAGCGGCGTAGAGGTGGTGATGGCGACGACGTGGGGATGATGATGGTGTTGGTTGTGGTGTGGCGGCCGAATGGAGGGGGAAAGGCGCGTGGAGGCGAGTGTTGTTGGGGATCGGGTAGATCGGGTCACGAGGATAACATTTGGTTTCGGCCGGAACGCTCGCCGGAAAACTTTTCCGGCGGCGGCGGCATGGTGGCCGGCGGGAAGGGTGGCCGGAATTTTGGAGAGGGAGAGAGTTATAATTGTGTGTGGGTATATTTGAGAGATGGAATGAAAAATGAAAATAAGTTTTATATTTATATAAAACTTTTAAACTAAATGTAATATGTTTAATAGTTGAGGGTTTATTGTGTAACTTTTTAATAAAGTTTTTATAACTATCGGTTCGGGACTCGTTTGAGCGACTTAACGGACGATTCAAATCTCGAAACTTGCGCCATTGTTTTCTAAATCATTTTTCCGATAAAAATGAGTATTTATTTGATATTATTTTAATAAATATATTTTTCATAACATTTATAAAATATTCGGATATTATTGAGTGAACTGGTTACGTCTTGTTTAGAATAAAAATGGATTTCAACTCGAATATTCGCGTTTTCAAAAACGCTTTTAATTAAAATGCTAAGTATTTTATTAAATATTTTTTATTTAATAAAACGTGATAATTAAATATAATTTAATTATTTTCTCCCGCTTCTAAATCTTGCGAGGGGCATTTCAATTCAGTCACCTTCTGACTGTTTTCGGGTATCGGTCAAAACTAAAAGTTTATCAGAATATCATTTTCACATCAAATTGCATAGGAGTCCGAAGTCATGAAAACGTGATTTAGATGATCGCACTTATAAGTCAAGCCAGACCCTAAAAGTCAAAGATTGAAATCGTCATTCAAAATTTCAAAAATTCTCGGATGTTACAGTACCTACCCCTTAAAGAAATCTCGTCCCGAGATTAAATTTGTGTTATCATCCGATTGGTGTTCCAGGAAAAGATTTAGGAATTATATAAACCTTTCTAACAAAACGCTGATAAATTTATTGGGCAAAATTCTATGTTTCGACACTTCTCAATATACAAAAAAATTTGGCTAAGTTGGACCAGGGTATTTAATCCATCAAAACGGGTATCTCAAAATATATCCTTACAGATCCTATGACTGGTATAACCGCATTATAGGGAAAGTCTCATTATTGTGAAAACCTCAAGAAGAAGGTGTAGTCGCGTGAGTATGTTTTGTAATAATCTCCTAAATGTCCTAGAGGAGTCTCGTATCTACTATCTGTAATGTCGATATTCACGATCAACGTGCTTATGATATTAAGTAACCAATTTACTTGGCTGTACTAGGATGTATCAGCGACCTCAGTTTTACCTACTATTGGCCCGAAATTGAATATTTCCACCTATTCTTTCGGGGTCGATAGGTGTTTATCATCGTTTAAGGGGAGTTTGCATACCTATTGATAAAGTTGATCAGTTCGGAGACCGTTATCCAGGACCCAACAGCAGCGACCATAACGTCAATACTATAACAAAGGGTGGTGGGATGCCAAGAATGAGGACATTTCGAGAAACAATATTCCCAGAATAAAGTTTAACAAATGGAAGGAGCTTGCGGAAGATCTTATGCGATAGACGACAGATTATGGTACTCAGTCGCTAGTTTGAGGACGAATCAACTCCATTAACTCAATTGTGTAACAAGTCTGTTAGTTCCACGAACAGTTCGTGATCGCGAGGATTAGCAACGGCAAAAGTAATAACTTAAGAATGAGATAAGGTAGTTCCAAGTGAGGCCTTAAGATTCTGCTGAGTGGCAAGACACGATTGTGTCTCTAGACCCTTTTAAACATACTGATGAATATCGATTTCAGGTTCATACTCTGTGTCATATCGGATACCACAAGCCCACTAATTTATAACTTCTTAATTTAAATTAAAGAACGTCCAAATTTATGTAAGTAAGAAATGATAAACTTATGGTTCGGTGATTTATAATTTATTTATTTAAATGAAGAGGCGTCCCAATCCTTTCAAATAAATAGATTATAAATCATCCTACTTAATAATTTCCCGGTGCAATATACCAAACTCCCATAACCTTCAGGTGGTTTGACATTACGAATGCATGTGTTTTTTACTGAGTATGGGACTAGTGTTCCAAACTCTTCTTTGTAATCTGGAGTAAAAACAGTCAGGTGAGTCAACATGAGTTCCAATATTAATGAGTACTTGTTAGAGTAAATAAAGTGTAAAGATCTCTATGAACGAATCAGTATAGCGATTATCATATCAATCTTCAATTACAAGTCCCCCGCCGATAACAAGACTGCTATACTTTAAGATTCATACAATAATCTCATGCCAATCAAAACAGTGACGGTCCTTTGTTAACATAGCAATTATCATATCAATCTTCATATTACAAGTCCCGCCCATACAAGACTTGTAATACTTAGATTCATACATAATTCCATGTAAACAAAATTATGACGGTCTTCGCGTAATACAATATAGTATAAAGCTATGAAGAAAAATAATATCCTTAGAGACCATTGTTTAACTTACAATGTCTGAGAACGAGGAGAGACCATTATGCAACCCACAATGTCTAAGAAGTAAGATGAGACCATTGTATAGCTCACAATGTCTGAGGTATAATTGAGACCATTGTGCAACTCACAATGTCTTAAGAAATGCTCTGGTATTTATATAAATAACTCTTATATAAATAAATGTGCGATATACGCAAAAGAAGTAAGCATATATATTACATATATGTATGTCACGTAAACACTTAATGCAGCACGTAATGTAAGCACATAAGCAAGTAGCGTGTATGCACTTTAAAAATGTTTGATGTGATGCAATGTTTGTGAAAAACGGTTATAGTCTAGGGTAAAATATGCAACCTAGTTCTCTATAACCTTGGCTCTGATACCAATCTGTAACACCCCCAAAAATGTGTCGCAGCGGAAATATGTCAGGGGGCGTTACTTCATAATACAATAGCACAAGATACAAGAGAACGACCTCTAAATGTGTCGTTTGAAAAGTAATCTCGTTGATTTCTTTGAAATTGATATAACATTTGTCCCATAATTGCATCACAATGAAAAGCTTGAAAATAATCCAACGAGATTTGATCATTTGTATGTAAGTAGAAATCCATAAATGAAATCTTGTCAATATTAGACTCCATTGCACATCAAGTAAGCCAAGCATCTAATTCACCTGAGAAAAACATGCTTAAAAGTGTCAACATTAAAGTTGGTGAGTTCATAGAGTTTTGTAAGTATAAATGTAAATGTTGAAATCCAAAGATTTATAAAGTACGTATGATCATTTCAATCCTGATAATAATCGCCAAGAATTTGTAAGAGTAAATGTAGAACCAAAAGAGTTTAGTGTTTATTGCTTCGCCGCAATATAATGAAAAGTGTTCAGAAATTAGTAATGTTCAATAAGTAGTATGGACAGTGAAATCGTTGGAAATTTCCAAAAAGTATGGGTCGAACTATAACAAATACAGTACCACATAAATAATATCTACTGTTGCACTAAGCTCATGACACTGAAGCTCGACATATATGTATGCAACTTAATGCAAATAAAGGCCCGTGTAGATGTTCAAACCCGTAAACATCCAAATTGTTCCGACATGTATGCATTCGTGTTTCAGTACAGTCGAAACCCGAACAGATGTCCATCCACAAATAAACTTAATTAAAATACACTCGCGCTTCCTCAACCGGTCTCCTGTCAAGAACATTGGACAGTTCAATGATAATGGGGCCCCAATGGTGGGTTATGTTACTTAGGCAGTAAAAAGGGAAAATTCTCACATAAAGTACTTGTGTCCAAAGTAAAATTAACCATTGTATTCGTAAATAGCTTTGAGTACTTAAATCCATAAGTAGAAAAGAGTGTGATATAAATCAAGTAATTGAGTTTGTAATGAGTATGTAAACAATTTCGTAAACGTGTATGCAAATGAGTATGTGACAAAGTATGAAACCAAGTTTGTAATCAACCATGTAATTGTGTTTGTAATGAATTGCAAAATCAAGTATGTAAACCAAGTGTGTAGAATAGTATGTAAAAGATATTGTAAACGAATATGTAAACAAGTTGTATTGAGCATGTATTCTCCCCCGAGATTTGTAAAGTAAATGTAAAACAAGTGAAAGAGGGGCTATAAACTCACATCGATGTTGAAGAACAATTGACAGATGGGCATCTACTATGCCAACTCAAACGGAAGACGAACGGCTCGATCAAGAAGTTGTAACTAACCTTATCGGTTATATCCTACTCGCCTAGAATAATGTACTTGGTTTTTCCGATGAATGAGTACGTCAACGTGACACGTTGATAAAAGATTTAGATTTAATGTTGTAATAGTTTGGTGGTTGGTTAAATAATTAATTCAAAAGTAAACGCAAAGTGTGTAATATATTCCGTATATATTACATAATGAGAAATGACCAGATACACAACCCAAAGAATAACTCGAATAGTATATAAGATATGACATGTTTTATATCAAAAAGGTGTCAATTTAAAATAAAATGGTTTAATTATATAATACTTCCCAAGTATTATATAAGGAAGGTGATAAAAATAAATAAAACTAAATAATTCGACACGTTCCCGGATATCCCCAAATGATTTAATAGAAAGTTTCTTTATAAAAATGAACACACGTTTTAAATCTGCAAATTATGTTAAACGACGTTTTTAAAACTCTTACAATAGTTATGATGTTATTTTCTAGTTGATAATTATAAAATATAAGATTATTTTATAATTTAATATATTGTTTCCTCGACGGGTGGTTAGAATATTTATCCCATTTGTAAAAGTATAGTTTCCGTTTGTTTATCCGATTATGGATATATTACGAATTAAAAATCTTGAAATTATATAACTTAACCCGATATCAATGTAATACATGTTGAAATTTACTCATGTGTTCAATATATATGATTAGGCAAGATTAATTAATACATGACACATTTATTTAACCAATGACCACCATTTAATCCGGTTTAATATTTATGAAAAACTTATGATGTATTTATTTTCCGATTTATATAAATCAAGACACACTCTAAAGTTGTTTCTGCTCACCCAAACACGCCCTTATACGAGTTGCTACCCCAAACGCACCCCTTGGTGCTTCTCTTAAACTAAACGCTCCTTGTTGGCGTTAAATGCCAAACCAAACACACCCCTTGGGTGTAACTCAGCAAACCAAACGCACCTCTTATGGTTATTATCCAAACCAAACATACCCCTTATGGTTTTTATCAAAACCAAACGCACTCTACGGCGTTTCTGCCCAAACCAAACGCACCCTTATTGCTAAAGACAGCAAACCAAACACGCCCTTATGTGTTTTCTGTCGCAACCAACGCGCATCATGGCTGTTAAACAGCCATCCAAACGCACCCTAATCAATTTAACTAATCAAACCACTATAAAGCCGCGTAAATATCACAACCCAACGCGCCCTTGCTGCGTTTTAGCCAACCAAACGCTACCCTTTTCGCATGTGAATACCAAACGCACCACCGTCGGTAGAATAAACAAACCCGCGCACCCTTTATACCATCCCAACAAACCCTTGCTGCTAGACCTTAAACCAAACGCCCCTAGCAGTGTTTTTCTGTAAAACCCAACACCCCGAATGGGTTATAAAACCAACCAACCCCCCCCCCGCAGCCAAACACAACCTTTTTGGTGGTGCGTCCGTCTGTGACCGTGGGGGGTGGAGATGGTGAGGTGGTGCGGCTGGCATATGGTTGTGGTGGTGGGTTTCGGTTGGTGTGGTGAAGGTGACACGGGTGAGGTCGGTGAAGATAGCACGGTAGGGTGGGGTGTCGTCGGCTGTTGTGACAGCCTTGGTAGTGATGGTGGCGGCTGTAGTGTTAGCACAATGGGGTGGCGTTTGGGGATGGTGATGATAGTACCGTGGTTGGTGTGTGAGCGTTGGTTGTCGTGATGGGGGGGGGGGGGGGGGGTGGGTTGGTCCACGGCGGCTGGCCGGAGATCGGCCGGAGCGGCGCCGGATATTGGGAGAAGAGAGGGAGAGAGACTAGTAGGGTTTGATACATATGAAAATGAAACCTTAATCTATTCATATATACTTATAAGTTTTCAAAAAATAATGGCAAGTTTTAATATAAATGGTTTAATTTTATAAATACTATCACAGGAGACTGAAAGTTGTAAGTTTTGTAAGAGAAATGGTTGAGACTCGTTTAGGCTCGTTAACTATGAATTAAAATACGAAATTACGTCATTGTTTTCTAAATAATTTTTCTAACAAAATGAGTATATATATGACTACAATTTTATAAATCTTTTATAAAATTTAAATAAAAGGTTTATTATTTATTTGTGTGTCTCTGACAATCTTTGTCCGTAAAATGAACAAAAAAAAATTGCGTTTTTAAATAAACGTTTTTGAGTAACATGATAAATAATTTATTAAATACATTTATTTAATAAAAAGGATAATTAAATAAACTAAATAATTTTTGTGTCGGTACGCGTTATACGCGGTTTTCAAAATTTAGCGAGGCTGTTTTAGCCCTCTTCTGTTGGTTTTCAAGTCTCGGGTGAAACTAAAAAGTTGTCTGAAATATCGTTTTACATCAAATTGCTTTAGAGTCCTAATAATGAAAACGTAATTTAGCTGCTCGCTTTTGATAAATCTACTTAGGAATAACATATATCTCCTTTAAATACGTTCCGAAAAATTACCGGTTACGCGGTAATCGCTTTTATATGACAATAAAGACCAAAAGTCAAAAAGTCAAATCAGACCTGAAAAGTCAAAGGTTAAAATAGTCCTTTAAAATTTCGAAAATTTTTGGATGTTACAGAATGTGCACGTTAGGCCTTAGAAAACCAGCTTTAGTCTATATCGTTGTTGACACATCTAGGGAAACGCGAGTGCGTAGATAGGATACCATATGGTAACAGTCTTCATACTAACTTGCCTCTTATATAGTTGATCCTTTTTAAGGTACTTCACACGCATTTAATATACTCTTAGGGGCCTTGTAATAGTCTTCATACTACCTTATTTGTGCTTTACCTTAAATAGATGACGGATTCGTGTAATTCGTTCACAACTTAGGAAATACTTACACATTACATCACAAGTGTGACAAGGCAACAGGATTAGGAGAAACAATCTGATCAGTAACGCATGATTAAGTAAATACATTCAATTATCATAAAGTTATCACAAGTAGATTAGCTTATCAATTAGTTTAGTTAATAGTTTATCAAAGCAACCTCTCGAATCATAGATTTACCTGCTTTCCTATAAATATAAAAATACAAAAATAATTTTCTCTCAACCCTTAGAATTCTGTTAGACCGTGATGAAGCCTTCTCAACCTATTCCCCTAGAGAACGATAACAACCCCCGAGTATTGCCTATACTACTACTACAACAGTTAGGTACTCTGCCTAGGGAGTTGAAAAACTTCTTGTTGAAGTCCTATGACGACCGCATCAAGTTTTTGGTGCCGCTACGTGGGGAATAGTTAGGTTTCGATCATAGTTTAACTTAGTTCTACTCGCTTGAATCCTTTCAAGTGAGACTTTAATTTCTGCATATTAGCTTTCTTGTAGTCTATTTTTTCTTTGTGTGACTGTTTGTAATTTCCATTGAATATTCAATTCTTCGCTATGGAGAACGCGAATCCACCACCAACCAATAATCATCCTGTCCTACCAGATGCGCTGCGCGCACCTGCCGTCCAAGAGCTCTACAAGCTACAAAGAATTCCGGCCTTTGTTGACTCTCGCTTAGAAAGTATTGAGCGATTCCTTAATGACTTCGCCAACCAACCTAATGAGACTAATACGAATAACCTTGAGTCCAATGAAGAGTCGGTAGACACACACCTTGTTTCTCCCTTTCCTCATTCAGATAATGATTCAAATGACGGTGAAGTGCTTAGTGAATTAATTGAGTATGAGAATGTGGGAATGCTACGCCGAGAAAAGGAAATTAATAGTTTCGATGGGGATAACTTGGTATTCCAATGTATGATCAGATTTAGGAAGTTTACCGCCTACTTTGACCCCTTCCTACCAATGAACATTATCACCCGAAAAGCCTAAAACACAATAATGGTGGAAGGATTAGAAAGTACAGGAAAGAACTTAGTTGCCGTTGTTAGGGATGTCTACGTGTTTGTTGGTAGTGTTACCTACATCATGGACTTTATGATATTAGAAGATATAGGAGAATTCATCCTAATTGATAAGGATAAAGTAGTAATGGGCAAACCCTTTAGGAAAATCACTAAACTTGAATATGATTGCGCTAAGGGATTATTATCTTTTAATAGTATCTTTAATAATTCCACATTCCAAATGCCACGCAACGTACCTCAATTTAAACGTTCAGGACACATATCATGGAGTAAGATCCCACCAATCCTTGTACTATGTCAAAGACACCTAACTAACGGGTTTAAAAATCCTTATGAAAAGAATAAATTTATGTATAAAAACTGCTTAAACCTAGGACCTGAATACCAAGTGGATGAAAGTATGAAGGAATGGCTCATCCGGGGACACGTGAGCATTCATGAAGTCACATAAGAACGTGTGACTTCGAGTCTATCTACAAGACTCGTAAATAAAGAAAAGCGCTTTTTGGGGGGCAACCCAATATTTATTTTTATCGCATATTAGGAGTGTCTTGTGTTTTAACTCTTTATTATTTGTTTTATTATGTTTGAATTAGTTTGTAATCATGCTTTATTTGTTTGTAACTTTGTCTTATTTGCAATCAAATGTATTTTGCAACAAAATAAGTGTAGGGGAAATATCCGGTTTTTAGAACCAAATTCAAACATTTGAAATAAATTGTTTAGATTAATTCACGTCAATTTGGAGTCATATGATTATAATGACTAATTCCAGGTTTTTATGCAGTGCTTTCTTCAGTTTTGACTTATAAAAATTGCGTGCAGGAAATTTCTCATTAAAAACGAAGAAGAAATTTTCACAGACGCTGGAGACGGCGTCAGGATTTATCCTGACGGCGTCGCGTCTCTAGCTATGTAAAAATTCGAATTTTTTCTAGTATTTCTGAAAAACAAATGTGCAATATTTAAAATCTGTAATTCTTTTGTAAACCTACAGAAAAACCTATAATTATATCATTACTCTCATCCTATCTTTACTGCTTTCGTAGAGTCGAAACCCTAAATTCTTGTTGTATATGTATTTATCCCGCCGATTTTATGCTTGGTGTAGTTGTCTTTGTCTTTGATTATAGGTTATATTTGATGAGAAGAAGCTTGGAAGTTCTTAGGAAGTTTTATTGGATAATTCTTCGAGGATAATTTAACCAGTTATCGCATGTTTCTTCTCCATTATTGAGCAAACCAAAGGAGTACTAGTTTCTTTTACTTGTTTTCTTATCCCTTTATTTATTTTTACAGCTACTTCTATAGAACATTGGGGACAATGTTCAACTTAAGTGTAGGGGGAAAAAAGCCATAGAAACTGTAGATTCATTTGCCATTTGCTTTGTTCCTTAAAATGATGGGTAATATATCGAAACATAGCATAAAAGGTAATTTTGAACCAAATTTAAATTTTTTATGACACATATCGATGAAAACCGAGTATTAATAGCATCTCATGGATAGGCATGTATATGACTAGCATAAAAACCCTCAAAATTTCACCCCAAAAATGTGAGGTTCGCCTTTAGATCTTTAGTAATTCAGGTATCTATTATTGATACCCAAGATAGTTTATACCTTTAGCTTGTTCGAGTTAAGGTTCGAATGCAGACATATGTGTCTATTCCGTCGTTACGGATGTGTATGTATGATCTAGGTCGCCTTTTCTGGAACATTGGTATCGGTATTAAATTATATAAGTGTACTGGTAGTATATTTAATTCTAGAACTTGCTTTTGTGATGCATCCCGAGACCGTATAGTAAGTATTAGGATTTGCTAGATAAGAGGCACTAGGATTAACCTATGTTTTAAACCTGTAATTGTTATTATGGTCACACCGACCATGTAACTATCCCACGCCCTTGCCATGCACTTATTTTTAGTGCAAGATACCTCTAGTACAACCCTCCGAGCCTATCTTTTTTCACGGTTCTCGTAATTTTCTGGTTAAGCCGGACTATTAATGAAGAGCATTGTCCCTCTTAAACCAATCTTTACACCTAAATTGCCTTAGCCTACCTTATATGTACTCACTTTTAGTACATTATTGTTTTAAGCCAAGTTAATTATTTGAGTACACGGTTGCTAATTACTTATCCTTGTAAATACTGTTTTGGGATGATTGGGATTCATGGTAGTATTCATCTTATGAAGAATTGGGGAAGAAGTAATTTATTACTCATAATAGAGCTCAATAAGCTCCATCTTATGTCGATCCATCTCAATTCGGGTCATAGAATAGTTTGCTTGTAAAGTATGTAAAAGTTCAAGTATAGGGGTGCATCTATAATCCCCGAGTGATGTAAAAAAAAGAGAGAGAAAAACAGAAAAGAAAAAGAAAGAGATTGATGTAGAGTTGTGTAGAGTTTGTATATCTTTGTCCAATTTCTTGGCTTAGCAACCAAACCAACGTGTATTCGTATAAATAATTAGCTAACCCTTCCACTCCAAATTCACTCAAAGCCACCCAAATGTATCCCATCTCACAACCTTTTATATGTTATCTTACACCTATACCTCACAACCTTTTAAAAGACCTCTTATATAGTAATGAATAATGCTTGCGCCTAGCGGTGTCAGTTTGATCCTTTCCTAAGCCTATGGTAATTTATATGCTATGACAGGTAATGAGTGCTGATTTTCCGTTTCCCCA
Organism: Tanacetum coccineum; assembly: GCA_026074375.1. NCBI lineage: Eukaryota > Viridiplantae > Streptophyta > Magnoliopsida > Asterales > Asteraceae > Tanacetum > Tanacetum coccineum. The sequence continues at coordinate 11,184 of BQNB010079753.1, read as the reverse complement.
TTGTTAGCCTTAAATATATTAAGTCAAACAAGACTGTTATCGGTCTTAACAAGTCAAACTAGGTCTTGTAATGTAATAGGTTAGTCGGGTATTAACGGGCTTGGATTGTAATCTAATTTTGTCCATGTTTAGGGCCAAAGCCCATGTTAAGCCAAGCCCGACCCATTTAGAAAGCCCATGTGCCAACTAGAAGGCTAAGGGTATAAAAGGAACCCTATCCACACATGGAGAGGGTGTTGGTCATTTCATGTGTGTGTTTTCATATGTGTAAAGACCCACCATCTCTTTCTTCTTAATCTAATATTCACCATTTTCTCTTTATCTCTTTCCTTCTTATTTTCGGATTATCAAGGCTTATTGGGTTTGCTTATTATTTGTGTTTGGAATATTAGTGGGATAACATGTGGTATCAATCGCCAAGGGGTGTTTAGTGGTTGATTTGTGGAAAAAAGCTAAAATTCGTAGCTTATTATGAGAAAAAATCCCACGTCTTACTTGGGTTTTTGGCTTTTTTTAGCTTGTTAATCATAGCTTTTACTTGTTATACATGTTTCATAGTTTCTTGTGTAGCCATTTCATGCATTAGATAAGTCTCTAGTTAGATTTTTAAGGTTTTTCATATTCGGCTTATTTTAGTTTCCATGTGGCGGGTTGAGGTTGTTCTTGAAGATTCACAAGAAAAGCCATGTACTTTCGTGTTTAGAACAAGCTCTAGTTGCTTAGTTTGAAGCTGGTTAGCTTATTTCATAAGCTTATTGTGTTCTTTTTTAAGTTTATTCGAAATTCTCTTAAACTTTTCATACTAGCAAGATGTCTAGGTCTCTTGGTAGCGAGTTTTGTTCTGTCAAAGATATTACTTTGTTTGTTTGCTATAGGTTGAACAGGACAAACAGGTACTAAAGCGACTTGTGTACTTGCTCGAAAGTCACTTGTTTGACATCTACAACTTTAACGAGTTAGCAAAAGTTCTAGCGACTTGGTGTAGCGAGTTAGGTAGTAAAAGCAGTAAATTGGAGAAGCGAGTTAGTGTAGCGAGTTACAGGTACATTGAAGAAATTCTTCCAAGGTCAAAATCAAACGTTATGCTGCCTAAATTTTCTCAAAGTAGCGAGTTGTCAGACATCTCATTCTAGCAAGTTAACAGGTCTTACTAGCAAGTTGTCAGAATAGCGAGTTATCTAAATAGCGAGTTGTCAAAGATTCTAGCAGTTTGTTTAAAAATTTTGTCGCGTTTTGCTTAGTTTTCTCATTACCAAATTACATTTTCTATTGATCCAATTTCGATAATTCATTTACGGTTTTAGCCCAATTTTGGTAAACTTCAATTTTGGACTTTGGACTTTAATTAAACGTAAACATTGGACTAAAACGTTAATTAATTAATCAATCATCAAACCTCAACATCAAATCAATTCTACTTTCATGATTTTTCTATTGATTTTGTAAAATCCTGACAAGTAATTCTTTCTCTTCTTGGTTTTAATCATAGAGTTGTAAAATCACGTGGAAGTTAATTGAATTCATTCAAACCACAATACAATAAACACTTCATAACACTTAAGATCCGATATCCATTCACAACATCAAAATGTCAAATTCAAATACCAATTTGCAAACTCAAACATCCAACGCTCTTCACAATGCTATCATGGAAGCAGGTGGCAAAGATTGTTCACCAATGTTAGCACCGGGTAATTATGTTTAGTGGAAATCCATAATCAAGAGATACATCGACACCAAGCCTAACAATGAACTCATCCACTATTGTCTCCAAAATCCACCCTACAAGTTTAAATGGACTAAGAAGACTATTCCAGTTGCTGAAGGTAGTTCTGAAACAACTACAGAAGGGTACATGGAGAACTATAAGAATGTTTCACAAGACATACGGGATCAACTGAATGCTGAAGCTGAAGCCGTTCAGATCATTCTCACAGGGATAGATAACGATATCTACTCCACAGTTGATGCTTGTCCTAATGCCTGTGAAATGTGGAAAGCCATTGAAAGGTTGAAACAAGGTGAATCAATCAATCAATCAATTTGAAAGAGAGAATCTCAAACACTTATGTGAGGTGCTAGTGTATGCTTTTCGTGCTTTTAATTACGAGCTCTAGAAGGTTGTGTTGTAAAATACTTTTAAAGAGTAGGTTAAATGACCCTTATATTGCTATTGTCTAGGTAGAAAAGCCCATTTGCTTGAGGACAAGCAAATCCTAATGTAGGGGTATTTGATAAGGTGTCATTTAATATACTATTTTGGGGTCATTTAACCCCTTAAATCATGCAAATATGCCTAGATTATGTGTTTAATCATTTGTTTTCAGGTTTTTAGCACTTGGATGGCATTTGTAGGAAATACACATGACTTGGGTTCATTTAGAGAAGAAATGGACGAGATTACATACCTACACAAAATCCTTGAAGAAGTATTGCTTATATAATGTAGAGACGACGTCGCAAGCATAAAGCAACGCCTTCGTGATCTATTTAATGACGGTGTCTGGAATTTGGAGACGGCGTCAGGACGTGGCCAACTTAAAGAGGATCTAGAATCATCCACGTAGCGACGGCGTCAGGACCATAAAGCGACGCCGTCGTTGCGATACCTCTATATATACAAAACCAATTTTAGGTTTTTTAGTGTGTAACTTTTAGGATAACTTTGTATAACTTAGGGAGACAAACCCTAGTCCTTGTAGGAGCTCCATAGGTCATTTATAAGGCCTCAAAACCCTATTCTACTAACTTGGATCCATGTTTTAATTCAAGTAAGGTTATTTATCATTAATCATTCAATATGTCTATGTGTTGTGTGATTGATTTATCTTCTTACTTCCTTTATAACATGCGAGGATAAACCCTCCTTTATATTTGCTTATGATTGCATGAAAGTCAGATTGTAAATCCTTTTACTATTGCTTCTTGTTGATGAATGTGCGCGTTAGGCCTTAGAAAACCAGCTTTAGTCTGTATCGTTGTTAACACATCTAGGGAAAAACGAGTGCGTAGATAGGATATCATATGGTAACAGTCTCCATATTATCTTGCCCCTTATGTGGTTGATCCCTCTTAAGGTATTTCACACGCATTTAATATACTCTTAGGGGCCTTATAATAGTCTTCATACTACCTTACTTGTGCTTTGCCTTAACGGAATATTAAATAGACGACGGATTCGTGTAATTCGTTCATAACTTAGGAAATACTTACACATTACATCACAAGTGTGACAAGGCAACAGGATTAGGAGAAACAATCTGATAAGTAATGCATGATTAAGTAAATACATTTAATTATCATAAAGTTATCACCAGTAGATTAGTTTATCAATTAGTTTAGTTAATAGTTTATCAAACCAACCTCTCAAACCATAGATTTACCTGCTTTCCTATAAATATAAAAATACAAAAATAATCTTCTCTCAACCCCTAGAATTCTGTTAGACCGTGATCAAGCCTTCTCAACCTATTCCCCTAGAGAACGATAACAACCCCCCGAGTCTTGCCTATACTACTACTACAACGGTTAGGTACTCTGCCTAGGGAGTTGTAAAACTTCTTGTTGAAGTCCTACGACGACCACATCAAGTTTTTGGCACCGCTGCCGGGGAATAGTTAGGTTTCGATCATAGTTTAACTTAGTTCTACTCGCTTGAATCCTTTCAAGTGAGACTTTAATTCCGTATATTAGCTTTCTCGTAGTCTATCTTTTCTTTGTGTGTTTGTTCGTAATCTTCATTGACTATTCCACTCTTCATTATTGAGAATGCGAATCCATCTAGTCCTACATCTAATAGTGAGTTTCTTGATCCTAAGAAAAAGATAGAAATTGAGTCATGGCTTGAGGATAGTAGGATCGTTGACTCATTAGTCGGTTCGGATGAAATAGAATACTTTGATACCTTCCCTACCTTAGAGGAATTATAATATCACGAGTGGCTCTTGAAATACCCCAAACCATCTTGTATAAGGGCAAAGATAAGAACCAGAAGCTTAAATAACATTAAGATCTCTTGCATGATTGGTCACTTCCTTAAAAGGCAAGCTTACATCGACTTAGAATCACCAATTAATGTTATGTCTAAACAACATTACGAAGGGATCATGAATAAAGGGCTAGAGTCGAGACAGAAACCATCCAACCCTAGTAAGAACAACAACTTTGTAGGAAGAGTTAGGGGTTTAAAAGTTTTTGTAGGAAAATTACGAATGTAATTTCATGATCTTGGAGGATACCACTAGCATTATAGATCACCACCTAGGAGAAGTAGTATTTGGAAAACCATTTGTAAGAAAAGCTGGTCTTGTTTATGATCCAGAAGAGGGAATGGTTACTTTCAAAAAAGATAACGAGAAAATCACATTTAAGATGCCTCATAAGATTGGAGCGACATATAGACTTTAAAGATGTAAATACCGACTCCATACCACCCTTTGTCCTTGAGAATAACGATGACCGTGGGAAAACCTATTACTCAGATAGTCTGACTTTAGGACCCGAGTACAGAGAAGACAAAAGTATAAGCAAGAAAATTCGACACCTGATGAAATTAGAAAGAGAGGCCAAAAGACACAAAGGAGAAGTCACGTAAGGACGTGTGACTTTGATTCTAGCTAAAAGACTCGTAAATAAAGAAAAGCGCTTTTTGGGAGGCAACCCAATATTTACTTTTCCCGCAAATCCTACACCATCTCATTCTCAACGAGCTTTAAATATTTCAACTGAATTTGATTCTCAATCTGTCATGAGTTGTTGTGTCATTTACCATAAATTGCTAAAAAAAAAATTAAGCAATAGGTGTTATGAAGAGTATTTTTAATCATTTGAGTCTCACTACATCATTTCAATACAACACTTCAAAATACACCTTCTTTCACAACACACCACAACTAAGCCATTTCGGCCCTACCTACTCACAATTTTATTTTTTTCCCCATTTTTTCAAACAAAGTAACTTTTATTCATTCAAATAAAAATACAAAGTATAATACGAAAATAAGAAAAAACATACGGAATTTAAAAACGAATAGGAAAATTTTAAACAAAATCGGATTATGAATAAACTAATTATCTTTTAGATGTTGCTGCCAAACATGCTCAATCATATTTCGTTGAAGCCTTGAATGTGTTTATCACGGAGTTCTTTGGCTTTCAGTTGTTTCACTTCGCATCGCTCGATCCATGCCCGTAATATATTTGGTTGCGGACAAATATAAATGTCGACAACTTCGGATATCGCAAACTTTTGATTTTTCAAAATCATGTTATGCAATATGATACATGTGTACATGGTTCTTCGTAGCTTCTTCACAGTTCAAGCACGCGTCAGTTGGCTTATAATATGCCAACGTCCTTGGAGAACACCAAAAGCTCCTTCAACGTCTTTTCGGGTACTTTCTTGTCGTTGTTTAAATACGGAATTTTTCTCGTCTCGTGCAACCATGAATGATTTGACAAAAGTTGCTCACTATGGGTATATCCTATCAGCTAGGTAGTACATTTTTTCAAATGTAACTCTGTTTACTTCATACGAGACCACTAGGGCGATGTCATCAAGAAGGTCGTCGAATAACGGAGAATGATTCAAAACTGTAAGATCGTTGTGTGCACCCGCTACCTAAAAAAATGCATGCCCAATCTACAAATAGTATGACACAACGGCTTCAAGCATTATAGATGGGTATTTTTTTATCACATGTCCCAAATTGCTCGTGCCATGATTTCGGACAATTAGTCCATTCTCATAGCATATAATCAATGCTTCAAAGCATTCTCGAAAACCCATGAATGCTATTGTGTGCTGCATATAAGTTTTGAATGTATTCAAGTTGGGTTTCTTTAAAAACTCGGCTGTATACAAATCAATAATGCACATAGTAAAAAATCTGGACAATCGCGTGCGCAATGTTCCCCATTTGTAAGTATTCATCTAATGCATCAGGTGATGTGCCGTATGCCAATTGGCGTATGCCAATTGGCGTATGGCGGATGTGCATTTCATAATGACACTAAAATGCATTAGACCCGTAGCATAGCGTCAGACAACAAAGAACTTAAAATGATCGGGAATAGGATCAACATTTTCAATATAAGTTAAAATGCCTTGGACTATTTCTAAAAATAGTGAACGGTTCATACGATATCGACGTCTAAAATAGTATTCCGGATATTTTGGGTATTCACCAAAATAGTCGAGCATCAAACGTGCTTCAGGAACATCACACTAATGGTTGATCGCCTTACGGGTGCGACGTGAACTTTCGGCTTCATTTTGTTGCAACACTTGATCTTGATTAATAGTTTGTATAACCAGCTCGATGTCATCCATATAATCGAGATCGGGCGTATTGGAATAGCTTGAAGAATCACTCATTTTTTGGTAAAGAGAAGTGTTTGGATAAAGTTATGAAAATTTTGGTTAGAATGGGGTAATATTTATTGTGATTAATGGGTTTGTTTTAAATTAAAAAAATAATTTATTTTTTTATTTCAAAATATAGCTGTTTGAAAACGATTATATACATTTCATTTCGTCTTTCTTCGTCGTGTAGATGGTGAAATCGGACTCGGCGAGCCGAGCTGGTGTGGTGGCGAGCGAACGGCAACGCCGAATGCCAGCCACGTAGGACTCGGCGAAAGAGCATGTCGTGACACCCAACGCTCTTAGTCTCAGTTACATTTAGGGCGTGTTTGGTTTGTGGTACTCAACCCAAAAGATTGGGTTTTTGGTCAAATTCATTGTTTGGTAAGAATACTGGCCCTACAAGAATGACTTTAATGCCAAATATTCTACCATACTTAATTTCATATAAAATAACCAAGATTAGAAAAAAAAGTTTGTGATATGTTTGTCTTCTTCAAAAATAATGGGTCCACATTAAATTTCAATCATAATTTTTATTTATAATTTATTTTATAATAATAAATTTAATTATTCTTTTTTTATATATTTATAAACTAATAACATTAAACTATTTATACTACCTCCGTCCCAAAATTATTGTCCACTTTTGACTTTCTAAGTCTTTTTTTCTCAACTTTGACCTTAAATATTTTTGTTTATGCTATTTAATATTTGATGCATAATATATGAATGGATTGAGTTTTAAATATATTTTTCAATGGTATAATTTTTATCAAGTATTATGTGACATAAACAAAAATATTTAAGGTCAAAGTTGACAAAAAAAGACTCCGAAAATCAAAACTGGACAATAATTTTGGGACGGAGGTAGTACCACATAGATTAGTTGAGTGATTTGAGTGATTTCATTTTCTTATTTAGTGAGGTGTTTTTTTATGCGCTAATGATTAAATAAAAATGCTTGAAGGAAAAATCCTAGCCATTCGTTTGGGATACATTT
>BQNB010079752.1:0-30144 GCA_026074375.1 Tanacetum coccineum | reverse complement strand
GAGTGAGTGTTTTTGTGAGTGAGGTTTGTTTGATGGTTTGATTTGTTTGTGTGGTTGTAGTGTTTTGTGGGATTTTTGTGATGTTTGTTTATGGTTTGATATGAGTGGAAGTATGACTCTATCGTGAGTGTGTTTTGAATTTCAAATTTATAAAGCTAAACCTGTGAACTTGTAGTCTCTGACCTTAGCCACTCTTGTTGAGTGAGTGGCTCTAAATTTCAGAACCTAATTGGCACCTTGCCTCTAAACCAAGAGCTTAAACTCAATAAGCTTCTTTGAGCTTATTCTTCCAAAAGCTTCCAAACTCAATTACACTAAGACTCAAATGAACTTTATTGAACTTTAATAGACAAAAACAGTATCTAGAAGACTTTTTACAAAGTTTGAACTACTTTAGCACTAGAGAAAACAAAATAAGCTAAATTGAGCTTATTTTGACCAAAGTTTGACTTTTTCACAAATGTATGATTATGAAGAAAACTGAATAGGAAAGCTTGTAAAAATGGAGAGAGCTTATGAAAAGCTTAAACAACAGAAATGGAACTAATTATGAGAGCTTTGAATAACAATGGAGAAAGTTTGACTATATTTGACTTTTAACGAAAATTCAATTACAAGGAATTTTAGAGACAAGTAAAGTAAACTGGTTCAATCACTCTCTAAAAGCTTGAGAAATAGGAACAATTAAAAATTAGCTATGCTATCCTATTTATAAGCTGAGAGTGAGCTGAGGAAGAGGCTTTGACTTCTGAGTTGACCAATCTTGTCCGTTAGATCTTGATAACTGTTTTTGGACTTATCACAGCCGTTGGATGCATTTATGACGTGGCCTGGCCAATCATTGAGCTCCACGTGGACTTTAGCAGGAATTTGACCAATGGGGTGATGCCACGTTGGACTAGTGAAGTGGAGAGGGTTTAATGCGAGGTTTTGGTGTAGATAAAAGTGGGGAAATGTAGTATGAATTGAAGGAGAAAGGAGGAATAAGGCTGGTGAAGTGTTGAGAGAATTGGCGGGAAAAGTTGTTATCTCAAAGGGAGAAGGCGAGCTTTAAGCTTTGACCCGTGTTGACTATATTTGAAGTTTGAGATGTTGACACAAATAGTCCTTGTGGTTCTTTAGCCTCTTTCTATCCTTTTTATAACTTTCCAAAATAGCAAAATTAGTCCTTCTTTTGATATCCTTGAGATAATTCTTGAAACACTTTCACAACTTGGCAAGTTTAGCCCCTCTTGATCATGAATCTCTTTGATATTTTTGACTTTGGGCTTTGACGGTTTTGATTTGGCTTTGATCATGAACTTCAAATCTCTCTCTTGTACTTGTCTCTTCATTTCTTGTCGGTTTTTGCTTGTTTTTGCTCTTTTTGACTTTGATATCCTTTCCTGCACATTGAGACACAAAAGCACACATATTTCCATCTTTTGGCATATTTTTGGCTTTTATTGGCGAAATCCTAGGTATTTTATATATACAATTTAACACTTATCAATGATAATGCCCTATGGTTTGCCGATTTTGCAAACTACCATGCGGGGAATTTTGTGATCAAAGGGATGTCGTCCCAGCAGAAAAACAAGTTTTTTAAAGATGTCAAACACTACTTTTAGGACGACCCCTTCTTGTTTAAGATATGTGCGGATCAAGTGATCCGGCAGTATGTGCACGGAAAGGAAGCTTTCGACATCCTCGAAGCTTGCCATAATGGACCCACGGGGGGACATCATGGTGCAAATCTCACTGCCAAAAAGGTCTTTGATGCCGGTTTCTTCTAGCCCACGATTTACAAAGATGCCCACGAGTTGATTAAAAACTGCGACTCATGCCAGCGTCAAGGAAATATTTCACAACGTGATGAGATGCCTCAAAATTCCATCTAAGTTTGTGAAATCTTTAACGTTTGGGGCATTGATTTCATGGGGCCATTCCCATCTTCAAGAGGGAACAAATATATACTCGTGGCCGTCGATTACTTGTCAAAATGGGTTGAAGCAAAAGCACTCCCCACCAATGACGCCCGAGTTGTTTGCAAATTTCTCAAATCTCTCTTCGCCAGATTCGGATCTCCTCATGCAATCATAAGTGATCGCAGAACCTATTTTTGCAATGACTAGTTTGCAAAGGTCATGCTTAAATACGGAGTCACTCATCGTCTCTCCACCGCGTATCACCCACAAACAAGTGGGCAAGTTGAGGTATCCAATCGTGGCTTGAAAAGAATTCTTGAAAGGACCATAGGCGAAAACCGTGCCTCTTGGTCGGATAAACTAGATGACGCACTTTGGGCCTTCCGCACAGCTTACAAAACACCCATCGGGTGTACTCCATACAAGCTAGTATACGGAAAGGCATGTCATCTACCGATTAAGCTCGAGCACAAAGCCTATTGGGCTCTAAAGCATGCAAACTATGACCTAGTGACCGCGGGCGATCACCGGAAGGTTCAACTCAATGAGCTAAATGAACTTCGTGATCATGCCTATGAAAACTCTTTGATCTATAAAGAGAAAACAAAGAGAATCCATGACTCCAAGATCAAAAACCGCGTTTTCAACATCGGTGATCGAGTCCTCCTCTTTAACTCTAGATTAAAGATTTTCTCGGGCAAGCTTAAGACCCGCTGGAGTGGACCATTCACTGTAACCCAAGTTTTTCCATATGGTACTGTCGAGTTATCCCAAAACTCCGGGCCAAATTTCAAAGTGAATGGTCACCGCTTGAAGCACTACTTTGGAGGGGGCGTACCACAATTGGTAGTCCCAGATCTCTAGACTTTCCTCATGGACCAATGAATTTGATGACGGGTTAAGCATAGTGACCTTAAACAAGCGCTTCGTGGGAGGCAACCCATGCTTATCCTTCTATCTTCTTTCTATTTTCTTGTAACTGTGTGACGTGAGAAGGTGTGCCTTGTCCATTTCTCGTATGCTTGTGTTTTTGTGGTTTATTTGTCCAGGATGTCCCGGATTTTGAAGCCTCTAGTGCTCGCGAGTTTTGTCCTCCGATCACAAGAGCTTCACATCCTCAGCTTCATTTTGAGAATCCAATATCCAAATCTAATCGACTAACATTTTATCTTTTGGCACACTTAATAAACGGCCTTAGATTTACGTAGGTACCCCCTTTTAAAACATCGAGGACGATGTTTAGTTCTAGTATGGGGGGATCTTCGATTTGATTTTGCTTGCAGCCATTGTTGTCACGTAATCATGTTTTTTCCACCAAAATTTTGCAAAAATACCAAAAAAAATGAAAAAATTTAAAATTTTCAAAAAAATAAAATAAGTGTTTTGTCACAGTTTTGACTTTCCTAATGGGTAGAATGAGAATAAATTTTGACTCGATCGAGCATGTTGAGCCCTAGCTTTGTCCCTTAACCATTTAATAAACAAAAGTTTATTAGGCTAAGCATTCGCGGATCCTTTTATTAGGGATTTTAAATTCGCGAAGAACAAAAAATGATAGTGTTATCTACAAGTAGGATGCTAAACAAGGATTATTTGGAAATCTTAAAAGCTTATAAGTGTAACTTGTCGCTTTTTCTCCCAGAAGCTCTTAACCTGACTAATAAACGTGCTTAATTTTGCTTTAGCTTTAAACCGACATTTTCTAAAAAGAAGCTCTTTCGGAAACGAAAATATTCATCTTAGTTCAACTGTATACTTGAGTTTCTAAAACGAAATTTTCTCTATTACGGAAAATATGTTGCAAGTAAAAAAAAATATGATGAAAATAAATAAATAATATAAACTGTGGGCTGATAAAGGTTTACTGCATCTTGCCGGCTCACAACCGATGTTGCAGTCTTCAAAACAAGGCCCATAGTGAGATAATAAATCTGTAGGTGTTATCAATAAGAAACCGTCGTCAGACTAAGTCACTACATCTTGTCGGAGGCGTGGCCGATGTTGTAGTCATGTAAATGATGGCGGTATTGTAGTATAGTATATAGCAATAAATGAAAATTTAATGGTTAAGATTTCTTTTTCTAAACTCAAGTATAATTTTGAACTAAGAATAACTTGCTTTAAGACTTCAAAAGTTGTTGGTTGCCTATAAGACATTCAAATTGTTGGTTGCCGTCGTAGATTTATTTGATTAAGTATTCTCCGTGGGGTGGTCAAAAACCTGGCACTTAGCTTGATGAGGTTGGACGTTCCGAGAAAAAGGTACGCTAAATGGAATAATCTCACCAATAAGATCATTAAATTTTTTGATGTTTGCGGTGCTTTGAGTATGTTGTTTTTATTTTAACGGTAAATCTAAAAATTCGGCCTAAAATGGTGGATATCCCGCTAATACATTCGAACATTCTCCTGTGAGGTTTCAACCTGATAACCTAAGTCGAGAACTCGGCTAGGAGCTATCGAGAATATGCTGGTTGGTGGGGTGATCTATTCCTTTACCCCAGATTTTCTTAAAATATCGTTATGTGCATAAACTGTACTACTTTCTAAAATTGTCGATCTAAATTTAACTTAAAATTAATCACAATCACTATAATTGAATAATTATCGGGAGTGGAAAATTGACAAGTCATAGTTATAAGTAGTGTTAGCATCTTTACTTATACTTAGCGGTGATTTCGTTTTTACGCTTAGTTTGGGGCTAGTGAAAAATCGGGAACGATGAATTTATCCGTCAGGACATCTGTAGATTATTCTATGGGCGCTTTCTCATTCTATGACCCCAGTGTTAATAAAATAAAGGAAGTCAAACAGGAAGTCGAGAAAAGAAAAAGGAAAATCCAAAAATATTAGGGATAATCAGTGTATGAATAAAAAATGGTGAGATTCTTGGTTTTCTTAAGTGGTTTACTTCATAACATTGCGTGAGGACACGACAATATCTTAGTATGGGGGATTTTGGTATGTGCTTAATTACACATACCTTTTCCATTAAAAACGGACTTAAATGACTAAAAACGTACAAAAATACATGTGATGATTTGTATGTTTTGCATTTGTATTGTGCAGGAAACGGATATTCAAGAAAAGGACAAAAACAAAGCTAAAAACGACAAAACCGAGCACGAGAATGAAAAGAGTGTGAAAAGAAGCCAAAGTCAAAGCCAAAGCCAACCCCGACAAAGTAAAGTCAAGTAAAGTCAAAGTCAAAGTCAACTCCGAGAAGCTGAATCAGAAGAATACAAACTTGAGGGACCAAAAATGCCAAATCATAAAGTTGTATGTTAAAGATAAACTTCAAGGGGTGGAAATGCAAATTAAGTGAAATATAACTTTAGGGGTTGATTCTGCAAACCCCTAAAGATGTTATCACTAAAGGACCTGCATAGTATATAAACTCATATAACAATGAGGGGGCTGTTTTGCCAACCCCTCTTAATACTTTACATCACTTGGACTTGATTTGCAATATGACTTATATCTTTGAGGGACCAAAGTTGGCAAGTCTCCAAACCCTTCCCCTGTTACCTAAAAACCAATTTTCCTGCCAAGCACAGGGTCACATGTTGTCTTCCTCACCTTTACCCTGCAACCCCTAAAACCTCTAACGGACAAAACCCTTACCCCTTCTCTACTAAAACCCTAGTCAAATTTTTTTAAGAACAATCCAATGACTGCCATGAAATCAAAGAAGCACAAGATGGCCAAGATTGAAGCTTCAAGCCTCTCACAAAAGAAACACATCCTGGAAGACCAAGTCTTAAAGAGAGTAGTATAAATTTAGGCCTTTTGTAGCCAAATAAGGCATCGAGTTCTTAATTAAGTTTTCTTTTTCTTATTGTAGTCTTTTATCAGCTTATTTACAGCTTATTGTAACTTTTTATTCACCATTGTGCTGTTTTCAAAGTTTAATGAAGTTTTGAGGTTTATATGTTAAAATTCAAAATAAAAAAAATAAAAAAATTTCTGTAAAAGGCAATAGAGCATGGTAAATTCAGGATGGCCATGGTTGTAGAGCTTATTGGTAAGCATTAGGTGTGTTTGCGTTTGTTGAAATTCAAGAAAAAGCTTAAGGAACGTGTAAGCTCCTTATTTTCCCATTTTTTTTGCAAAATCACTGTAGCATTGCTTATTCTAGCTTATTTCTGTCTTTTCTAGCTAATTAGTCTTAATCATGCTTAATTATCTTTAGTTTATGCTTTTATATCATTCGTTCATCTTTGTTCCTTAAATCTGCCAATAATCTGTAGTTGTAATTGCAATTTGCTTATTGAGCTATTTGAGTGCTTAATCTCTTGTTTGAAAAGTGTTCATTAATGCCAACATGTTCATTCTGATCATTGTTTTTACGATCCCTAGCTTAACCCTTTAAAACAGTCTTAAGAGGGTGTTTCACTTTCTTAAAGGGGTGTTTGGCATAAGCCCAAAATGGGTCAAATTGGGAGTTTCATTGGGTTGGGTCACCAAGTCAGTTTTGATTAGCAAAATTAAGAGTGTTTAACTTTTTTCAAAAGGTTGTAATTGTTTAAATTTCATTTTAAAGGTTGTAGGTAACCATGGTTTGAATCTGTGCATTGTTGTTGATCTTTTGTTTCCTTATTTCAGTGATTTTTGTCCCTAATAAGCTCATAACTGTTAGATTTATATCTTGCTTATTGCAGCTTATTTCTGTATTTGTATATGTCCAATAGGCTCATATTAAGCCAAGAAATATCCTGTATTAAGGGGTTGTTTGTTTAAAATCAGTGTAATAAGTTTAAAAAGGTTGTTTTGATTATTAAAGGGGTGTTTGGGTTAAGACCCAAAGTGGGTCAAATTGGTGTAAAAACTCTTTGGGTCACCTTGGCCAGATTATGCAACCTTTTCATGATAGTATAAGCTAATTTTCATAAGTTCTAAAAGTTTCTAAGTTGATTTTAAGGATTTCATAAGCCACCCTTTGAATCTGTGTTAACAGACTTGATTCAAAGGGCTTTATAGGTTAAGCTTGTTTGTCCTAGCTTTTAAGTCCCATTTTGTATCTAATTTGGTGTCAATTTAGAGTGGTCAAAGTCTCTTTGTGGTATCCTAGGCTTAGTTAATTTCTGTCAACATTTAGAGTCAAAGTTTTCATAGTTTTGAAACAGCCTTTTTGATTTCCAAAATTAAATAAGTTAAACTTGTTTGTAGCTTATGAAACTTTGAGCATAAGCTCATTAGGATCTATACTTAATCTTTTTTAACTTGTTTTTCCATTTTGAGCTTTATTGATGGCTTATTTCTAGGGCTGCAAACAGCCCTTTGGGTCTGCCAAAAACACCTCCCCTGGTGCAAAAGCTCATTTTGTCAGCCCTTTTAAGCTGACCTCTAGCTTGTCAAATTATTTGTGCTTAGCATTTTTAGAAAGCTTATAGGCTAAGTTTTAAGCCCCTATAAGCTCAGCCATTGGAATTCACTCTTAGGGCTTAAAAATAAGCCCTAAAAGTGACCCAAGAACCTGTTTGGCCTACAGCCAAAGCCTTTTGGCTTATTTGCTTATTCCAGCTTTTCTATCTGTTTTAATTACTTAAATTTGTTTGCAAGTGCTTATTAGGATAGGGTAGATATATGTCTTAGTTTGTTTCTAAATTTCACTTGCTTAATTGTGCTTAAAAGAGCCAACAGTTTAGCTTGTTGTATGCTTTAGTGTGGATAGCCATTTTTCCAGCTTATTTGCTTATTTCTTTCTTATTTCAGCTTATTCATGTTTCATTTTTCTTATTAGGTTTAGAATAGCTTATGTTTGCTTATTTAGAGTAGTTTAGTGTTTATTTCCCTTTTTACTTTTGTTTAAGTCTTAAAAAGCCAAAAAAAGTATAAGCTGTCAAGTTTTAAGCTGTTTTACAGCTTATTCATAAGCTTTCATGAAAAATTCCAAGTTTTAAAAGTGCTTATTTTTAAGTCATTAACAACTTTGCTTTTTGAATTTTTGAAAAAAAAAATTAAAGGGGAGAGTGGAAGTCTCGGGGAGCCTGGGCTCGAACCCAAGACCTCAACACTCATCAACCCTTATAACCCCCACACACTCTACCGCTGTGCTACAATAGCTCATCCGGTAGAGTGTGTTTTCACACTTTATTTATACACATCTTTGGCCCAAACAGCCATAAGCTGTTTTTGCTTATTCGCAACTTATTGCGATAACCTGTGTGACCAATTGCATTTTTCATAGGATCCTTTCAACCTTAGCTAATTTGTTTAATTTTTTTAGATTTTTTTATAAACAGTTAGGTTTTTAGCTTCCTTTTTAGTCAACTAGGACCATTTAATAGTTAAAAATCATTTTAGGATTAAAATTGAATAATTTAGGTTTTTAGCTTGCGTTTTTACGTCACCGTTTTAGGGTTTAAGTTAAATTGCTTACGTTTTAGGTTTACTTTTGCTTGATTTTGCATTTTTACTTGTAGTAATAGAAAATCAATCATAATCTTGTCATATTCAAACATCGATTATCAATTCGTCATTCGATTTTCAATTGCACACCTCGTTGGGACATAACGACCCGGGAAATCAAACTTCCGGATATATATTGATTCTAATTGTGAATTTTGACTTTTTGCCTTGGTCAAGGGCAATTGGTTGGGATTTGTGTAGTATTATATATATACTATCAAACGAATCAAATTTTGGCGCCGTTGCCGGGGAGGCTGTGAAATGATTATCGTAACGTTTGACAATTTGTGTTTGAATTTGTGAATATTTCTTCTATTTTATGATTTTTTAGAGTAAATCAATTTTTAATTCATAAAAATTTATATAAAAATTAAAAAAATATAATTCTTTTTTTTAAAATTTTCTTTTATCATTTAGGACTTAGGAAAATTAAATTTTCAATCGTAGGGTTAAAATTGTAAAATTTAGTTTTTTAAAGAACGGGATTTACATCCCGTTATCGTTTTTAGGTTTTTAGCTTAAATTGTTTTCGTTTTAGGGTTTCTTTTATTTGTTTTTGAATTTTAGATTGTAGAAATAGAATTCAAACCAAAAAATCATTGAATCATTCAAAAACGCGATCACGAACTTAACCTCGATTTTCAATTCACGCCTCGACGGGAAACGACCCGGGAAGGTCTTTTAGGGTTTTTGCTTTGGATAAAAGTAATAAATCTCTTTAAAAGCCTTACGGAATACTTATCTCTCTATCATTGATCTTATCCTTATTATATATTTATTATATATTATATTTATATATATTATGCGAGGAGTCACTTAATATGGGGGATTTTCGTATGTGCTTAAATACACATACTTTTTACCTAATAAAACGACCCCAAATGACCAAAAACGGACATAAAATGCCAAATATACGCTTGTTTTGCTATATATACTGTGCAGGTACCGGATATTCAATAAAGGACAAAAACGAAGCCAAAACGAACAAAACCGAGCACGGGAATGAAATGAGCGTCAAAGTCAAAAAGTCAAAGGCAAAGCCGAAAACGAAGAAATCTTATTGGGCCAACCCGTACCCAAATTAATGGGCCAAGTCAGCCTATTAAAACTTTATAAATAAGCCCTAAACCCTTTTAAATTATACCCGACCCAACATTTAGCCCAAAACACTTAGCCATTAACCCCTTAACCCATTTACACCAAAGGTCCTTATCCCCTTCACACCGTTAGTCCAAAAGGACTAACGGTGCAAATACATAGGGAAAATAGGGCTAACGCCCGTTAAACATAAACACAAAACCTTATCCTTGATTTCCCGCCATTGATACTGTTCATCCGTCTCTTTCCTCTTTTTCCCCACAACCTGCCAAACCTATCACTCTCCCATCAAACCCCACCCTATAACTCAACAAAACCACCTTGGCAATCCCACACAACCCCATTCGTCAAAGATAAAAGACAAGAATTCAAGGGTGAGGATCATTTGACTTGGTGACCAAGAATTTTTGGTTGCTGAGATGGAAGCTTTGAAGCTCCTCACACAACAAGCACAAGTGCTAGCTAGAATTCAGCTATAAATAGACTAGCTTATTTCAGTTTTGAATGTAACTTAGGAGTAGTGTAATTTACTTTTTTTAATGTTTTAAATTTATGTTTTTAAGTCTTTAAATTCTGTACTTTTAAGCCTTGTAATCTTTTTAAGTTAATGAAAATTTTAGTTTTTTATGTTTACTAAAACTTTGTCTTAAACACTTGTTTTCCTTTATGCATTTAAGCTTATTCTGTTTTATAAGTAACTTTAACAAGCTCTTATAAGCTCTTAATATAACTGTTTCTGTCCCATTGAGTATCCAAGAAAATACCTCAGCATATTGTGTTAAGGAAGGGAAGCCAAATTTGGAAGGGCTTCCATGACTTACCAGCTTATCATAATATAAGCTGGAGCTTTTGCAGATAAGCTCCTTTGAGCTTTAAGCCCTTGTTTAGAGCAAAAGGGCAAAGGTATTCTTTTTTTTCTCAATTCCTTATTTTAGTTCATTTAACTGTGTTGCTTATTTCCTGCTTATTACTACTTAACCTTTGCTTATTACTACTTTATATGTGCTTAATCAAGTGTTTAAATAGCTTATTACATTTAGTTTATAGCTTAGATTTAGTCTAAATTGAGTTTAAGTTTTAACTACTCTTATAGCAGTTTTAACTACTTATTAGCTTAGTGATATGTGAGAAATCACATATCCTAAAAATGACCTTAAAATAATCAAATTGTGCAAATTATGCTTGTATATTGCTTGTTTTGTCATTTGTGATGTGTAAGGACGGATATTACAAATATCACAAGAAAAGAGCCAAAACCGAGCAAAAACGAACACGAGAACGGGTAGAGTGCACAAGAGCCGGAAGTTTTCTAGCAAAAGGTCAACAAAAAGTCAACAATGGTCAGGACCTTGGTTCAACTCAAAGACAAAACCTTTAGAAATCAAAGACAGCCCTCAATGTTAAAACTAAATCATAAATGGTCCTTGAAAAATAACCACGTTAGGTTTTTATATAAAAGGCTAACGGTCGTTATCTTTTTAACTTTAACCCAAAACCATTTAACCGGCCCAAACTCTTTTATAAAGCCCAGGTCAAACAAAGTTAAACAAAAGATACAAGAAAAGAAAACGGCGCCAATCCCTTTTACTGTTTACCCGTCTTCCCCCTTTTACCCTGCACCAAAATTACCTTCGTTTAATGACAAATAACCCTTCTAGAAGCAAATCACTAACACCATCTGACACTCAGGTCTCCACGTTGGCAATCCCAATGCTTCTGATTGGCTAAGTATGCGTGTAGAGCTTTCAACGGGTGAGATCAAATGACTAGAAAGTAGTTATGGATTAATGGTCGGGATTAAATAAAGGAGGAGCATCCCTGGATCTAGAATCATCTCTTCAGGGCTATAAATAGCTCACTTAGATCACATAGCAAAAGACATCTAGGAGTAGTATTAGATTAGTAGTTTAATTAGATTAGGTGAGAATTTTCTTTTTCAGCTTATCATCATTTATTTTATGTAATTTCCTTTTCAGCAATGTAATTTCCTTTTTCATTTAATAAAATCAAGTTTCTGCAATCCCTATCTTAAATTTAAGTTCACATTTATGCAAGTTACTTTAAAATCTGTTTACGTATTACTTCATAAGCTCTTTACTTCTACTTAAGCTTTCTCAGATTCAGTTAAGCCTAAAAAGCTTAACTGGATAAGGTTTAAATTTCATATCACTCCAAAATTTTACCTCAACTAGTTATGGAAGGGAAGCCAGACCTGGATGGGCTTCCAAGAATCATAAATAAGTGGAGCTTGTTGAGTAGCTCCTCGAGCCATTTATTAAGCCTTGTTTAAGCTAAGGCTTATGTAAGTTCTGTTTTTACCTTTTAAAGCTCTACTTTGCAATTCAGCTTATTGTCTGTTTAATATTGCTTATATTAGCTTATTTGTGTCTATTATTATCATTTATTGCTTATATTGTTAATTCGATAGTTTAGATCTTAATCTACAAGTTTATTTTATAAAATAGTAAAAAAAACAAAAATATTTACATCGTTTATTAGCTTATTTTTCTGGCTTATCTGCTTGTTTAAATATGCTTATTTAGTCTGTTTTTAGCTATCTATCATCTGGTATTTGTAATTTTTGCTTTAAATCTCAATTTTATAAGCTTAGTATGAATATAAGCATTTTAAAGGAGTGTTTGGGTCAAGGCAGTACTAACTTGATTTAGTACTGCCAAGGCTCTCTTGGTTCTTTAAATTGAATTTATAGTTCATATTTAGGTTTATTAAGTAAGGGTTTAAGGTTTTTATAAGTTTAAATCAGTTTTCAATCATGTTAGTGAGTTGTAATTAAGATCTGATAGCTTAAATTCAGTTTCTTATGCATTTTAAGCTCAAATTAGTTTTAGCTGTTTTCATGGCTCATTTTGCTCTTGTTTTTGTGCTTAAAGTAGTATAGAACTAAGGTTTTTAGCCTGCATCTATTGGTTTTAAGTTTTGACTTTAAATTTGTAATCTGCATCAGATAGTATAAGCCCTTAAGGCCATTTTTAAGCTTAAAATTCAGATAGTTAGGATAGTTTTTAGCTTTTTGAAACTTATTGTTCAAGTAGTTCATAGGTAAGTTTAGAACTGTTTTAGCTTGTTTTATAAAAATTAGCTTATTTGCCAATCTGTTTTTAAGTTTGAAAACTGTCCTTTGTCTTTTCAAAAATTGACTCAGTGCATACTGAGCCAAACAGCTTTTTCAAGTTGCTTTTTCATAGTTTAATTGAATTTCAAAATGCTTTTCAAGAATAGTTTTAAATAGCTTTTTGGCCAAGCTTTAAGCTGGTATAAGCTATAAGTCCATAAGGATCCGTTTGTGTGCTTAAAAATAAGCTCAAAGTTGCTTAAAAGTCTGTTTGGTATTCAGTTTAGTAATAAGTGCTTATTAGTGCTTTTCAGCTTATGGCTTGTCATTTTAGCTTAAGTTTAGTCCAAATAGCTTATTAGGGTAATGTTAGGTTAGTCATAGCTTATTTTATTAAGTTTAAGCTTATTCCAAGCTTATTTTGTTCTTTGAGTTTTTATAAAGTTTAAAAAGAGTTAAAGTGTTATCTGTTTTAAGCTCTATTCAGCTTATTTAGTGACTTACAAAAAAGTTGTTTTCACAAAAATAGCTTATTATAAGCTGTTTTATAATTTTGCTTTTTTAGAGTTTTTGCAAAAATAAAAAAAGGGAAGAGGGGAAGTCAGGGGTGAGCAAGGCTCGAACCCCTGACCTCTACCCTCCTCAACCTTTATAACACACAACACAACACACCACTAACCACTGCGCCCTTGGGACTTTTACGTCTCAAGGTGCGTCTTTTATTCTTTTATAGACGTTTTTGAGTTTTGTTATAATAAGCACTTCGAGTGCTTATTTGATTTTTCCCGACTTATTTAGTTTAGCTCTTTAGGATTTGATATTTTTCCTGCATCCTGCTTATCATAAGCTACTTTTATAAATTTTCTAGGATTTTTAGCTTAAAGTTTTATAATTTTCGTGAATTAATTTTGTTAAAAACTTTAAAAAATCATAAAAAATAGAAAAATAATCAAAAAAATAATTTTCTTTTTTATAAAATTTTCTTTTATCATATTCTAGGCTTAGGTTTGAAATTTACTTTCGTAGGGTTAATATTTTGAAAGTTCATTTTTTAAAGAACGAGATTTCATTTCCGTTCTCGTTTTCTTCATTTTTTTTACTTTACGCACCCTCGGTTTAGGATTTCCTTAGCTTTTTCTTACAAGTTAGTAATTAGGATTAGGAAAAGTTTAAAAAATCATTTTTAGGTTTAATTTAGGTTTTAATTGTAGCATTTTTAATTCCCGTTTACGTTTTATGCTTACGTGTTTAATTGTTAATTTTTTTTGTCTACTTATTTTCGTGCATTTATTTACTTGTCATTTACATTTAGTAGGATTTAGGAAACCAATTCAAAAATCTTTTAAACCATTCAAAACGCGCGATCACGAACTTAGCCGATTCTCAATTCACGCTTCGTCGAGGGAAAACGACCCGGGAGGTTTTTGAGACAACTTTGGTTAAAAGTTTGTTTCTAGAACCCGACGGAAAATACTACTATACTATTATTCGATCTAATCATTATATTATATATTATTATTATATAGTGTGTTCGGAGCGCATCAAGTTTTTGGCGCCGTTGCCGGGGAAGTGTGTACGATTATCGTGTTTCGTTCGAAGATTAGTGTTTTGAAGAACCTTCCTCGTGAAGTTATTTTACGTTTGTGAATATTTTTAAATATAAAAAAAATACAAAAATATTTTACACTTCTATTTTCTTTTATTAAAAATAACCATTTGTTAATCGTTGTTACGGCTCACCTTTAGATTACGTGCTTTAGGGAAGTTTAAGTGCGGTTTGATCAACATCACAAAAGGAGAAGGGTTATTCTTCAATAGCGCATCGCGCTTACAACTATCCGCGTTCTTGTTACGTATTTTTAGAGAGTACCGTGCCACGTTTAATTTTCGGTTACCAAAAAAATATTTTTCTTTTTATTTTAATTTTCTTTTCTTTCTTATTATTAAAATCTAAAAATATTCTTTCTTTATCCTCTTATTACATTAATTCTTTACTATTCTTTAACTCTTATCCGTTTAGTTTCTTTGACATGTCTTCGTTTAACCATTTTGGTTGTGAATATTGTGAGAGGTCCCTTTTAATGGTGAAACTGTACGAGCTTTAGCAGTGTAGGATCCGGAAATGAGTTTGGTCTATGTACCAAATACCTTATTCTTATAATGAAACACCAAATTGCTTCAACAACATCCACAATACAATATCTCGAGCATTACTCGTGTGAATCTTGTGTAGGAATCTCATCCGGGGCTTTGATTGTCAAACAGGGAACACACCCGTCTTTGATCAGGATTCCTGTTACAATCAAGACTTTGGATTTAACCAACCTCTACATTATTTTCCGAGTCAGCCACAATAATTTCCTTGTGAAAATTGCAGGGTTCTTCATGAAAATTTTCAGTGTCAACCGATGAACCAAAATTATGATCCTAATTTTTGTTATAATCCAATTTATTCCGGTTTTAACCAACATCAACCCACGCAGTTTCCCGAAATTCATCATCCTCCTCAAGCAACGAATACGGAAATGTTGCAAGCTAGAGAAAACTTAATGGAAACCATTCAAGCCTTTTTAAAGGAGTATGATCATATACCTCCTGAAGAAAAGTGCATGGCTTTATTGTTAGCTGAGGAGAGATTTCTTAAAATTAAGCAGGATATAGAAGAAGAACAGAATCAACCTGAAGTTATGCAAGAATTGCTACTTAAACAAATGAAAGATTTGCAAATTCTTAATGGAATTCAACCAAAACAAGAAAAACAGGCAGAGCAGGAGGAGCCGGCAGCTCAAAATTTTCTTATAAATTTAAATTTTCTTATGGCTGATGATGATGAGTATACTGTTATATATAGAAAGCCTAAAGCAATCACACCAGACTTACCGATCGAGGAGCCCGATAACTCTCTAAGTATGGGGGACGAGCATCTTAACACTATTTCGGAAACGGAAAAGTCTAGTGTTGAGAACCTTATCCCAATATCAAGTGAGTTTAAGGGTATTTCCGAAGATATTTGTGATGAGCCGTCTTGTGATAATGATCATTTTGATGCTGAATTTGGACTTATTAACTCTTTGCTTAGTCGAGATAGTTCGATCACATCTCCTAAGATTGATTTTCTTCCCGAAGAGTTCGCCGGGGAACTCGATCTTATTGATCCAATTTTACCGGGAATTGATGATGACAATTTTAATGAAGAAGATGGAGAGATTGATATTGATATTTTTCAAAACAAGGACGAAATTCTTTGTGAGAAATTATTAAACGTCAATCTTTTCATTGATAAGATCAAAGCGTTGAAACTCACTCCTTCTATTCCTTTTGTGCTTGATTATCCCTCCTCTTCTCCTATTCCCGTTATGGATAGTGACTTTCTTATAGAGGAGGTTGATACATTTCTTGTTTCGGAAGACTCGATACCTCCGGGTATTGACAGTGATTTAGGCTCGGAAGAAGATATTATTTTTTTGACAACTTACTTAAAGATGATCATATTCCCGAGTATGAGCATTTTACTTTCGACATTGAGCCCGATGCACCCATGATAAACAATTTTGATGAGCTTAATAAAGACGAATGTTTTGACCCAGGGGGAGGTGAGATTGATGTTTCTCAAAATATTGAAGATGATTCCTTCGCATTTGTCATTCGGACTTTTCTCCTATATCACACCTACCATGTGGATGCCTTTACTTCTCTCCACGGAGAGAAGGACACCATTATTTGACCCGCCATCTCCACTTAGAGCGGTGCATCTCATCGGGATGGAAACTTTATCTTGTGCTTTATTGTTTATCCAACCATTAATGAAAGCCCAATTGAAAATTTTCTCTTCTTTTCGCACTTCCCCCATGGACAACTTAATGCGGGGATCGAGTCTAGCTATGTGACTCGGTTACCAAAGACAAAAGCGCTTTGGGAGAGGCACCAACATGTCTTATCCTATACTTCTTCTTTTTATTTCTTAATGTGATGTGGGTGTTCTACTCTTACGATTCTTGTTATTTGTGCTTGTGATTGTTTGTAGGATGGAACCAAAATTTTTGCAGACTCTCGTGTTCGGTGTTTTGTTCCGGTCCACTTGAGCTTCCTAGCCTTTGCTTGCCATTAGTTTGGGGAAATCCGATACCCTAGATTATTATCAACTAACATCTATCTTTTAGCATACTTCATAAACGGCTTAATATTTTTGTGATAATTTATCCATGCTTGGATTATGCATTCGACTTTTTGAGTTCTAGTATGGGGTTTTTTTAAGTCTTAGGCTAGGAAACTTGAGGACAATGTTTAATTTTAGTATGGGGTAGTATATCTTCGATATGATCTTACCTACCTTTGCCCGTTGTTCTCACGTACCCCGTTTTCCCGTAAAAATTTTAAATATTTAAGTCTTAATATCTAGTTTATTGTTCATATACTAATATATAAAAAAGTTGAAAATAGAAAATAGTTGACACGAATGGGGCTTTCCGTTGGTGAGAACGAAAAGTAAATTTTAACCCGACCGATTTTATATCTTAACTTTCTCCTTAACGTGTATAGATTGAAATTTGCTAATCTTTTATACAAGGAGCTATAAAAAGCAAGTCTAGCTTAAAAAAGTCAAGACTTTGCAAGTTCCCATAATTGATTTTAAGTATGCGAAGATCGATTTATTAGGCAAGTATATACTGAGTTTCTTTATTAGAAAATTATAAATTGTGAAGAATAAGAGATGGATACGAGTAGAGTATATATGTTTTGATGCTAAACATAGAATAGTTGGTTTTCTTTAAGGCTCATAAAGGTTAATTGTGGCTTTTTGCTCCCATCAGCTTAATAAACGTTATATAATTGTTGAATAAATAAAGTTTCTTTGGTTTTTGCGATTCTTAGTTTAGATCACTTCGTAGAGATTCCTTCTGGTGAAAGTAAGGTACACATCGAGGTTTTGTCAGTGTTGTGGGGAAATAGACTCCTAGACCATGGTCGGCTCGCATACCGATGTGGCAGTTGTTAAAAGACCACAGGACTTGAAATTTGGCTATTAATTAATAAATTATGTATAATAAAAACGATGCCGAAATAGACTTTTGAATCATGTCGGCTGCATACCGATGTGACAATCGTTTAAAGGTGGAGGTAATAATTAATTAATAATTAAAAACTGTGGGCTGATAAAAGTTTACTGCCTCTTGCCGGCTCACAACCGATGTGGTAGTCTTCTAAATAAGGCACATAGTAATAATAATCTGAGACTGATAAAAGTTTGCTGCATCTTGCCGGCTCACAACCGATGTTGCAGCCTTCTAAAAGGTCGAGGAAATTACCGAGGTCGAAATATGTTTGTTGCATCTTGCCGGCTCACAACCGATGTTGCAGCCTTCTAAAGGACTGAGGTTTAATAATGTTGTAATAATAATAATAATAAAGCTAAATTTAACTCCGATGATATCTAAATAAAGCCTCTGTCTTTGGACTCGTAGTTGAGTTCTGGTTTCGATGAAATTAACATAAGGAAACCCCTAATCGTGGGAATTTAGAATTCTTAATGTGGACTTTATTTCACCACATCGTCTCTTTAGAAGGATTTCATACCTAATAATTCTAACAAGGTTTACTTTATTAATAAGGACATAATTTATTTGTCACCAATAATAATAATAATAAAATCCTTAGAGGAAATTAGGAATAAGGGAGGAAAAGTAAGTACACAATTAGCTTTTATGAGTAACATCATAACTTGTATTTTACAATGATCTTGTTTTTAAGCTTGGCTTGGAGGAGTGAAAGCCGGGGACGATGAATTTATCCATTTGGACACTTTTTGTGTTTTTTGTTTGTGATCCTAAAAGTTATCAATGAATAATGAAAGCAATACATTATGTCACACATGAATAAGTTGTAAGTTGTAAATTATGAATATCATAAAAATAGAAAAATATTGAAAAAATAGGAAAGCGGGGTGTTTTAAAACTTGTGATTTCTTAACTTTCCCCACAAAAGACTTTACTACTTTTTAAAGAATTAGTTTGGGGTGGTTTTGAGGTATTTGGTTTTAGAGCATATAATATCGCGTGAGGACACGACAATCACTTAGTTTGGGGAAATTTGATATGTGAGAAATCACATATCCGTTTTATACTAAAATTGACCTTAAAATGATCAAATTGTGCAAATTATGCTTGTATATTGCTTGTTTTGTCATTGGTGATGTGTAAGGACGGATATTGCAAATATCACAAGAAAAGAGCCAAAATCGGGCAAAAATGAACACGAGAACGGGTAGAGTGCACAAGAGCCGGAAGTTTTCTAGCAAAACGTCAACAAAAAGTCAACAATGGTCAAACCTTGGTCAACCACAAAAAGACAAAACCTTTAGAAAACCAAAACAGCCCTCAATGTTAAACAAAATTCATAAATGGTCCTTGAAAAACTAACACCGTTAGTCCTTTTAATATAAAAGGCTAACGGTCGTTATCTTTTTAACTTTAACCCAAAACCATTTAACCGGCCCAAACTCTTTTATAAAGCCCAGGTCAAACAAAGTCAAACAAAAGATACAAGAAAAGAAAAGGGCGCCAATCCCTTTTACTGTTCACCCGTCTTCCCCCTTTTACCCTGCACCAAAATTACCTTCGTTTAATTGATAATACCCTTCTAGAAGCAAATCACTGACACCATCTGACACTCAGGTGTCCACGTTGGCAATCCCAATGCTTCTGATTGGCTAAGTATGCGTGTAGAGCTTTCAACGGGTGAGATCAAGTGACTAGAAAGCAGTTATGGATTAATGGTCGGGATTAAATGAAGGAGGAGCGTCCCTGGATCTAGAATTATCTCTTCAGGGCTATAAATAGCTCACTTAGATCACACAGCAAAAGACAACTAGGAGTAGGATTAGATTAGTAGTTTAAATTAGCTTATTAATTACTTTTTCAGCTTATCATCATTTATTTTATGTAATTTCCTTTTCAGCAATGTAATTTCCTTTTTCATTTAATAAAATCAAGTTTCTTCAATTCCTATCTTAAATTTAAGTTCACATTTATGCAAGTTACTTTAAAATTTGTTTACGTATTACTTCATAAGCTCTTATAAGCTCTTTACTTCTACTTAAGCTTTCTCAGATTCAGTTAAGCCTAAAAAGCTTAACTGGATAAGGTTTAAATTTCATATCACTCCAAAATTTTACCTCAGCTAGTTATGGAAGGGAAGCCAGACCTGGATGGGCTTCCAAGACCACACCAGCTTATCATAAGATAAGCTGGAGCTTGTTGAGTAGCTCCTCGAGCCATTTATTAAACCTTGTTTAAGCTAAGGTTTTTAGCCTGCATCTATTGGTTTTAAGTTTTGACTTTAAATTTGTAATCTGCATCAGATAGTATAAGCCCTTAAGGCCATTTTTAAGCTTAAAATTCAGATAGTTAGGATAGTTTTTAGCTTTTTGAAACTTATTGTTCAAGTAGTTCATAGGTAAGTTTAGAACTGTTTTAGCTTGTTTTATAAAAATTAGCTTATTTTCCAATCTGTTTTTAAGTTTGAAAACTGTCCTTTGTCTTTTCAAAAATTGACTCAGTGCATACTGAGCCAAACATCTTTTTCAAGTTGATTTTTCATAGTTTAATTGAATTTCAAAATGCTTTTCAAGAATAGTTTTAAATAGCTTTTTGGCTAAGCTTTAAGCTGGTATAAGCTATAAGTCCATAAGGATCCGTTTGTGTGCTTAAAAATAAGCTCAAAGTTGCTTAAAAGTCTGTTTGGTATTTAGTTTAGTAATAAGTGCTTATTAGTGCTTTTCAGCTTATGGCTTGTCATTTTAGCTTAAGTTTAGTCCAAATAGCTTATTAGGGTAATGTTAGGTTAGTCATAGCTTATTTTATTAAGTTTAAGCTTATTCCAAGCTTATTTTGTTCTTTGAGTTTTTATAAAGTTTAAAAAGAGTTAAAGTGTTATCTGTTTTAAGCTCTATTCAGCTTATTTAGTGACTTACAAAAAAGTTGTTTTCACAAAAATAGCTTATTATAAGCTGTTTTATAATTTTGCTTTTTAGAGTTTTTGCAAAAATACAAAAAAGGGAAGAGGGGAAGTCAGGGGTGAGCAAGGCTCGAACCCCTGACCTCAACCCTCCTCAACCTTTATAAACGACTCAACACACACACCACTAACCAACTTGCCCTTGGGACTTTTACGTCCAAGTTTGCAAACACATTTCTTTTAACATCGTTTTGAATTTTTTTCCTTATAAGCACTTCGTGTGCTAATTAGCTTTTTTTAGGCTTATTCATTTTAGCTTATTAGTAGGTTTAATTTTTCCTACATTCTACTCATAATAAGCTATTTTCAGAAATTTTCTAGGATTTTTCTTTCAAAGTTTTATAATTTTCGTGAATTAATTTTGTTAAAAACTTTAAAAAATCATAAAAAATAGAAAAATAATCAAAAAAAATAATTTTCTTTTTTATAAAATTTTCTTTTATCATATTCTAGGCTTAAAGGTTGAAATTTACTTTCTTAGGGTTAATATTTTGAAAGTTCAATTTTTAAAGAACGGATTTCATTTCGTTTCTCGTTTTCTTCATTTTTTTATTAACTTTACGCACCCTCGGTTGTTAGGATTTTATCCTATAGCTTGTTTTTTCTTACAAGTTAGTAATTAGGATTAGGAAAAGTTTAAAAAATCATTTTTAGGTTTAATTTAGGTTTTAATTGTAGCATTTTTAATTCCCGTTTACGTTTTATGCTTACATGTTTAATTGTTATTTCTTGTTTACTTATTTTCGTGCATTTATTTACTTGTCATTTACATTTAGTAGGATTTAGGAAACCAAATCAAAAATCTTTTAAACCATTTCAAAACTGCCGATCATGAATTTAGAGCCGATTCCTCAATTCACGCTTCGTCGAGGGAAAACGACCCGGGAGGTTTTTGAGATAACTTTGGTTAAAAGTTTGTTTCTTAAATCCGACGGAAAATACTTACATCGAGTCTCTTCCCACATTTCATATCCCCGTTGAGGATAGTGACTCTCTTAGGGAAGAGATCGATATATTTCTCGGTCCGGATGACTCAATACCACTGGGTATTGAGAGTGATGAGTACGACTCGAAAGGTGACGATAATTCTACTTCCCTTCCCGAGTTTGAATCATTTCATGTTGATTATCCCGATTCAGGAGATTCAATAATTGATGTGGTGGAAGACATCCCCGTTGATGTGCCTAATATATTGGCCCCCCATCCCACCCTTCATATGGATTTCGACTTCATTCCTTCTCATAATGATCTCGGATCCGATCTTGATGTTTCTTCTCCTTCCGGAGATAGAAACAAGATTTACAATTCGGGGATATTCCTTTAATCTGTGGTTTTGAAAGTTTTCCAAATTGTTTGTATTTGATTTTTACTTAAAAGTTTGTTTTAAGGTCTTGTTTTTACTTCATGTTGAGTCTAAATGCAGTAGGATAGGAGTAGATTAAGTTTTCATTGCCATTTGTGGTTTTGGGTCAAAATTGTCGAAGTTTGGTTTTCAGTGTGTAAAAGGTTAAACACCATTTTTCATGTTCATATTTAGATTAGTTAAAATCAGTTTTAGGATCTGAAAATTATAGCATAAGCTCTTTGGTGTATGAACTTTATCTGTTTAAGCTTGTTTTGGATTTTGAAACTCATTTACTTGCTTAAAAGTAGGCCTGCAAAAAGCTTTTTGTCCTTTAAAGAAAACTAAAAAGTGTGCATTTTGAGTAATCAGCTTTTTCATGGCTTATATGAATTTCAAAATCCTTTTTCTTTACTGATTATTGTAGCCTATAGGATAAGCTTTCTCTGCATATAAGTCACTTAGCCATAAGAATCGTTTAACTAGCTTAAAAATAGGCTAGAAAGTGTCCCTAGGGCTGTTTGGCTAACAGTTTTAGCCAAAACTTCTTATTTGCTTATTTGAGTATTGTAGCTTTTAGTTTTGCTTAATGTGTGTTTTTTATTTGCTTATTAGGTTAGGTTTTAGGCCTTTGTAGCTTATTCAGCTTAGGTTTGAGCTTATATAAGCTTATATGCTTAATTAGCTTAAGGCTTATAGCCTTTTAGTTTCTTTTTAAGTTAGACTGTCCTAATGCTTTTTAAAGCTTTTCCAGCTTATTTGTTAACTTATTTTTAATTCATAGTGCTTATTAGGAGTAGGGTATAAGCTGTCTATAGTTTATTTGTTTTTCCTTAGCTTATTGTGTTTTAAAAAGCCCATAGTTTAGCCTTTTTTTTATTTGCATAAAACCAAAACTGTCAACCTTTTTAGTGCTTATTTCAGGCTTATTATAAGTTTTCATAAAAAGTCATTTTGCAAAAGTTGCTTATT
This sequence comes from Tanacetum coccineum, assembly GCA_026074375.1. Classification (NCBI taxonomy): domain Eukaryota; kingdom Viridiplantae; phylum Streptophyta; class Magnoliopsida; order Asterales; family Asteraceae; genus Tanacetum; species Tanacetum coccineum. The sequence continues at coordinate 7,328 of BQNB010079752.1, read as the reverse complement.
TTTAAGTTATAAAGCCTTTTCAAAAGAAAATTTTCAAAAAAATGTGTTTTCAAAAAGAGGGGCCACATGGGTCGAACCTGTGACCTCCCATTTACATACTCAGCACCTCAACACAACACACAAACACCAACTGCCCTGGGGTCTTTTTCGAGTATATCTTGCACCATTAATTTTTTATAGTCTTTTGCTAGTTTAGCTCTTACGAGCTTATTTGCTTATTTTCTGCTTTTTCATTAAGCCATCTTTCTATTTAATATTTTTATTAGATTCTTCACTGTCCAAAGTACTCTCAATTTTTTTAGAATTTTTAGGATTAGTTTACTATTTTTTATTAATTTTTTAGATTAAATCCGTTTTTAATTCATAATAAATAATATAAAAGTCAAAAAAATATAATTCTTTTTTTAAATTTTCTTTTATCATTTAGGATTTATAAAAATTAAATTTTCATTTGTAGGGTTAAAAGTTTAGAATTTGGGTAGTTTTTTTAAAGAACGGATTTGATTCATCGTTAACTTTATCGTGTTTTACCTAAATTGGCAATTCGTTTTTAGCAAGCCTTTACTTGGTTTAGCTTATAATTAGTAGAAAATAAAACAATCAATATCAAATATTGACCATTCAAACGCTGCGATCAACCAAACGTGCCGAATTTTTAAATTCGCACCTCTCGGGACACGGCCGGGAAAGGTATTTTTAAGTTTTACTTTTGGGTAAAAGTAAATTTCCTTTCTAAAAGCCTCTTGGAATACTTACTTTCTTCTATTATGATCATTGTAATTTTATATAAATGTATAATATAATATATATATATATATATATATAAATATATATATATATAAATATTATATAGATATAAAATATAAATATATATATATATATATTATATATGTATGTATGTATATATAAAGCAATTAACCAATTACCATCATCATCCACAAGCACACATTTCTACTCCATCAATTGTGGTTCAATCATATTAATCTTATCGACTACAGGGTTAAAATTGTTCCCTTCCTCTTGTAAACCAGCCGTACACGCCTTATTCCCTGAACCAACTTCCTCAATAATCGTTTTGTCAATATTTAAAGCCCCAAACAAGTTACTAAGAGAGAATGTACCAATACCTGATATCGAAGCAGTCTTCTTACTCGTCATCTTAGAGGAGTTTCTGATGATGAGACATTCTTCTTACCAGCAGAAGGAGCTGTCTTAGGGCTAACCTCTGCAATCGATTGATTTACTTTAGGGTGATAAATAGTTTTATGCTTCATCGAGACCAATTTATAGTTTTTAGTGCCTCTATTATTGCCACATGATTTCTTCCTTTTTACTTCAATAAAACCATCATCATCAGCCCCATATGATCCACCATTGCCTATATCCACCCTATTTACCACTCGTTTAGGAGCTTTTGAACAATCATCAACTGAGTGACCAAATACTAAGCAAGTACTACAATGAGGAGGCTCCCACTCGTATTCAACACGTATGGTCTCTTTCGTATATCCAGGTCCACCAAAGTTAGGAACAGCCATAACCAGATTATCGTAAAAACCATTACACGCATCGTTTCAATCAAAATTCTTGCATAACTACTCCTACCTCATGATTCCAGACACATGTAATTCGTATATGAGTGTAGCATCATCGGGGTACCAATTTTCGTGGAGATCAAGCTTAACTCATCCGATGTATACGCAACCATTAGGACATCATGGAACTTCACCAAAACTGGAACTCGAGACTATTCTTCTTTATGAAGGCTAACAGAGGGAGACCATTTATCTAAAAATATAGGGACTTCACAAATCATCCATGGACCATCTCTAAGCATCGTATCAACACCCTTAGTAGATGAAAACTTAAAGAAGATAAAAGCTTTCACCAACGTTACTTTCTCAAGGCCATACTTTTTCCAATTGTTGCGAACAAACCATTCCACAACAGAAAAAGCAAGCCTTTTACCAATAAAATAACCATAAAGTGAATTTTTTATTCTTTCATTTACCTCATGAACCGAAGCCAAAGGTAACCAAACATCATAATCAGCTCCATTAGGCACATTAGCATCAAGCTTCCGAAGATTAGCCTTAGTCAAGGACGTAGGACTAAGCTTATTAGAAAAAGATGCAGGAATATCCTTCATAAGAGATTCATGACCAACCTCATTAGGAGTACCAACATTAACCGTAGAAGTAGTTACAACATGCATACCATTAATAGCAGCAATAACCTCAGCAGCTTGACTAGTAGATCCAATAGTAACTGTATTCCCCTATTTCAACCCTCCATCCTTATTAGCTATTGTATCAACAACTTCACTCAACAGTGAAAAATCAGGATCCGAACTAGTACTAGTCGTCACATTAACATCTTGGGTAGTACTCGAATTAACAGCCTCAGTTTCATCAGTATGGTTAGTCAAAGTAGGCTTACTTCTATGGGAAGTAAAGTTACTCCTATAACCAGTAGCTTCCGTCCACAATAACGCAAGCATACTCCTTTCACCAGTAGAGTTAAAACCCTTGTCATTAACCTTATTTAGACCATCGTTAACTATAACATTAATCGAGCTAGAGTTCTTAACGAACCTAGCAGTTACATCATAAACAGTAGCATCCAACTGCGATTCATTCGACTCCATAGCACAAACATTGTCTTTCTTCTTTTTCTTCTTTACACCCCGTCCTCCCGAATCCAAGAACCTTGCTTTCATCATCAAACCATGTAGATATAATCAAATTAAACGCATAGAAACACACCAGTATAAGAGAATTATGATTAGGAACAATAAAAATCTTGACGAACCCCTAAAGATAAAAGTACGATCAAAACCGTAAAAAGCCTAGTGTAGAATGCTGTAATCTTAGATTAAAACAAAGTTGTAATCAAGAAAACAATAGAACTACAATAGATAAGGAAAGGATCGATTGATTTTGTAAGGGTAGTTAGTGTTATGGAATCGTCAAAATCACCAGAGAGTTGTTAGGGTTTTTTTAGGTAATTGGATTCTTTTGTATCTTCTCAATATAATGAGAATGAGAAATTGAGATTCTGTTACTTTCTTGTTTGATCCTTATACCAAGGATAATATCAGGCTCTCACATGTCTTTTATGGGGAATCTTGATGACAAAAAACTCTTTAGTTAAGTCTACATAAACTTGGTCAGTCCCGAAGATTAGCATGTCATCAGTATATAGACAAATGATGACGCCTTACTAGATTCATCAAATTTGCTCTATACACATTTGTAGATTGGTTCAGAAGATACCCACTAGTAAAAATCATTTCGTTAAACTTTTAATTCCATTGCTTAGGTGTGTGTGTCAGTCCATATAATGATTTAACAAATTTGCACACCTTACTTTCATTGTCTCACACGATGAAGCCCTGAGGTTGGTTTATGTTAACCTTCTCATCTAATTTATTATTTTTGGTTTAAACCCTAGCCGGCCATTGCTTCAGCCATAACTCCCAAACCGTAAGGAGTTAAGTGACGATGTCTGCATCCATGGATTCATAATTAAATTTCGAAGAAAAGTATACTGGAATCGCTTTTGTAGCCATAGGGATGCGCCATCACACACCAGAACATGCAGGTGTATTCAGATTACCTCATTGTTTTGCTTATAACTCTCAAACCGCTTAAAGTTAGCCGACACCGTTAGCGGTTGTAGATTCGTAATTAAATTCTGAAGAAAAGCATATCGGAATCTCTACCTTGACCGGTCGGACGCTCTGTCACGCGCCGTTATAAGTCCATGCAGTCTTCGAGAAACAAATCACTCATTTTCATATTGCGTTTATTCGTTGCGTCTCGATGCCATCAAAGTCTTGGTTATTTATCAAGATACTATCTATATTTATCTTTAGTTTTTATTTTTAATATCTTTTCTCCGATTCGAGGTTTCACGATTTCGATGCTCGAATTGCGAGAAAGTGTTAGGCAGTACTATGTTAGTCGGCCCAAGCTTGTAGCCACCTAGGTACGAAGATCAGACCCGCTCATGTAACACCATCTACCCTTCTTTCTAAGTGTCACTAAATGACAATTATTTTGTAGTGCCATCCTCCTCAAGCAATCGAATATGAAAGCCTCCGCCCTATATCGACGATATTGTAACTATATAATCTCCTTTCATGGAATTATGCCTAATCAGATGCAATATATCGCATGAATAAATTATGTTCCACGAACAGGAACCCGGCCAAGTTGGATTGTTTATATAGTTAACGCAACTATGGGTTTGTTTGTACTCGAGAGAAATGAAGTAGCCAATTATTGATTTTGTAAATTTGAAATAGCCCTTGACAAGTCTAATTTGCAACAAATGCTGACTAAACATCATCGTACACATTTTTTCTTTTACTAAAAATTTTTAACTTTGGCAATTTGGTCAAGTTATGACAATAAGTAACAAAAACGATTTAGGTTTCGTTTGTTTTAAAAAAAAACACTTTTTGCCTCTTTTGATTACAGGAGGGAAGAGGTTACCGAAGAAATGTGTTTGTTTTTTTGCAGACATAAATGCTAAAAAGCACTTCTTACTTCTTCAATATTTCGGACATAATTTTTCACTTCTTTCCATTTCTTCAACACCACCTCCCACTACCACCACCTAATTTTTCACTTTTTTGGGTCTTCGTACGTTTTTATCAGTTTTCTTACGTTTTCGTTCGTTTTTTACGTTTTTGTCCGTCTTTTTACGTTTTCGCCCGTTTTTTTACGTTTTCATCCGTTTTTTTACGTTTTGGTACGTTTTCGTTTTTTCTTACGTTTTGGTACGTTTTCGTCCGTTTTTTTATGTTTTCGTCCGTTTTTTTATGTTTTCGTCCGTTTTGGTACGTTTTCGTCCGTTTTCTTTCGTTTTCGTTCGCCTTTTTAAGTTTTTGTTCGTTTTCGTCTATTTTGGTTTGTTTTCGTCTGTTTTCGTTCGTTTTCCTTCCTTTTTGTATGTTTTCGCCTTTTTTCGTACGTTATCTTACGTTTTCGCATGTTTTTTTACATTTTCACTTGATTTCTAACGTTTTAGTCTGATTTTTTACGTTTTTGTCCGTATTTTAACGTTTTCGCCCTTTTTTTCAGCCGATTTTTTACGTTTTCGTTCGTTCTCTTACGCTTTCGTCTATATTTTACGTTTTCGTTCATTTTTTTACTTTTTCGTCCGTTTTTTTACGTTCTCATCCATTTTTTACGCTTGCTTCTGTTTTTTTAAGTTTACGTACGTTTTTCGTACATGTTCATTCGTTTTTAACGTTTTCGTTCACTTTCATCGGAAGCGGACAAAAACATAAAAAAACATACGAAACGTGCGGAAACAGACATAAACGTAAAAAAACAAACAAAAACGTGCAAAACGGACGAATACGTAAGAAACGTAAAAACAAACGAAAACGTAAAAAACAGACGAAACGTATGAAAACGGACGAAAACGTAAAAAACAGACAAAAACGAATGAAATCTGACGAAAATGTAAAAATCGTACGGAAACGTAAAAAACATACGAAACGTAAAAAACAGCTGTAAACGGACGAAAACGTAAGAAAACGGACGAAAATGTAAAAAACGTACGAAAACGTAAGAAACGTTCGAAAACGTAAAAAAACAGACGAAGACGTAAATAAACAAACGATAACGTAAAAAAACGGACGAAAAGGTAAAAAATATTCAAAACGTAAAAAAACGGAGGAAAAGGTAAAAAACACGAAAACGTTAAATAACCGATGAAAACGTAAAAAACAGACGAAAACGTTAAAAAAGTCAAAACGTAAAAAATAGACGAAAACGTAAAAAAACAGAGAAAACGTAAAAATTGAAATGTTTTGCCACCTCTAAACACTAGTAAAAAAGATAAAGAAAAAAAATGAATGAAAAAAGTACTTCAATAGAACAAAAAAACGGATTTTTTCATGCAGATGAAGACTTTAGATGTAACTCTTCTTCTGCAGACATGGTATGCAGATGAAGAGGTAAAACCTCGGAAAAACAAGGGAAGCCTTAGTTTTGCTGAGAAAGATTATAAAAATCCAAAACAGCATACAAATTAGTGAAATCTTATAGCCACTACACAAATGACTTTTCGAATTCATGTTTGCATGTATCACTAACAACATGTCACACTTTAATTTAGAGACATGTTATATACATTCTTACATTTTATTCCCGCTTATTGTCCTACACATACAAATATGTAACATGTTATGTGTTGGATTATGGTAGTCGTAAGCACGAATACATTACGAATATTTGTGAGCCTACTGGGGGCACACACGTTAATACACGGAGAATACGTTTTTATACTTCACGTTGATAATAAGGACCGTAAATGAACAACACTCGAACTCTAAGGGTTAAACCAAAGTGGCCGGCTTCCTTGTAAGGTTCGAATAGGGGTGTTTGTTCGGTAAGGGATATGGAGAACAAGAGAAGGAGGTATTGTGTTACAACAAGGACTTGTCTCCTTGTTTATCTAGTCTAAGGATTGATGAGTATAAATACTCTACATATCTCATTCATTCCATGCGACTGACACAATAATCAAATCCTCATAAAATAGTTTCTGGGTTCTCTTTGCTCTTCTTTGTTTCCAGCCGAGTTCCACTAGTATACACAAGGTGATTGTTTGGTTCTTGGTTTCTTCATACAATCGAAAACAATTAAAGCTTAAAGCTTTAATTATTTGTTCGTTCTTGATTTCCCATTGCTCGACAAGTTCAAGAATCATAAACGAAGTGACTTAGTTTGGTTCCTGTTTCGAAGATAATAAAACCCCAAAGGGTATTCGGGTTTTGCTTTATTCGGTTATCAGGTATTCGGTTGTATTAGGGTTTACAAACCCTAATTCGGTTCTTGTTTATTCGGTTACTAGTTCAAGGGTTTGCGTGGTAATCGGGATTGATACAAGGGTTGTTAGTTAGTGAAGTTAAGCCTAGCATAGCTTAACGTGTTCGGTTGACGTGATTGTGTGAGCAACCGTAGAGGCAATTATTTTAGTTGCTTGTTTCGTTTTCTTGATCATATTATCAAAAGGTACGCGTTTCTATTACTAGGTCCTATCCGCTGCGTACTCGTGGCTAAACTAGTTACCTAGGTATTTAAATCCCAACAGTGGCATCACGAGCCACCTCGTTTTAGCTTTATGTGTTACACAATTTGTTTTAATATATGCCTAGTTTACATGCCTATAATTAAAACAAAGTCTATGATCTGCTGTTTTACTAGAAAATATGACAACAATAATTAGATTCTTGCCATAAGATAAATAAAATAAGTAGATATTGATCTTGAAAACTATTAAAGGTTAATATAGGTTAAAAAGGAAAA
>BQNB010079751.1:0-30144 GCA_026074375.1 Tanacetum coccineum | reverse complement strand
TTATGTTTAAGGCTGCATCTAAAAAGTCCAATAATCTACCTCTCTCAAGAGTTAACACACTTAGAAGTGGGGAGGACAGCATGAAACTAAAGGAATTGATGGAATTTTGTAACAACTATCTGTTAGGACTCTTGATTTGTGTGATTTAAAACAGATAGAGTAAATTGGTGAGAAAAAGAAATGAGAGATATAGTGAGCTAAAAAATAGAAAGAGAGTTGTGTGATATAAAAACAGATACAGTGAATTGGTGAGAACAAGAAATGAGAGATATTGAGATATTAAAAACAGAAAGAGAGCTTGTGAGAATCAAAATTAATGATGGAAATGCTTTTTGGAAAGAAATTAGGGTTAATACTGGTGTTTTAAAGTTAATGCTGCTCAGCTTAAACTTAATGCTACTAAGCTTAAGTTAATGCTGTTATGCTTAACTTACTGCTGCTCGTATTAGTTTATGCTACTAGGCATTCACTTACTGCTGTTAGGCATAAGTTAATGCTGACAGGCATAACTTGCTACTGCTGGGTTAGTTAATACTGTTAGGCTTAACTTAATGTTGCCAGTTCAAGTTAATGCTGTTGAGGGTGATTTCATAAATACTTCGATTAAGAGTTTCAATCACACATTCGTTCGATTTTACACTTTGTTATCCTCTCTAATCATAAATCCTAACTCAATTTCATCTTTAATCATCAAAACCCATCACAATGTCGACCCCTAAGTTTGCTGAAACTCACAATTTGGTTGCGTTTTTGGAGAAACTCAAAGAAAGTAATGGATTTGAGGAAATTATTGATTTTCTGAATGCAAGTTATGTCCAATATGCGTTAACGGTTAATCCCACCATTTAAACTACCTGTATTGAACAGTTCTGGACATCTGCTAAGGCTAAGACAGTTAATGGGGAATGATAGATACAAGCCTTAGTAGATAAAAAGAAGGTAATCATCACTGAGATGAGTATAAGGAGTGATCTTAAGTTGGATGATGCTGAAGGAACAAATTGTCTACCTACTGCTACCATTTTTGCAGAATTAGAAAGAATGGGGTATGAAAATCTTACTCAAAAGCTTACATTCTATAAAGCTTATTTTTCATCCCAATGGAAATTTCTTATCCATACCATACTGCAATGCCTTAGTGCTAAGACTACATCCTGGAATGAATTTAGTAGCACTATGGCATCTGCTATCATATGTCTTGCCACAAACCAAAAATTTAACTTTTCCAAGTACATTTTTTACAATATGGTGAAGAACTTGGAGGGTAGGGTTAAATTTCTTATGTATCCAAGGTTTGTGCAAGTCTTCCTAGACAAACAAGTTGAGGGAATGTCCAGACATAAAGGATTTTATGTTATTCCTTCCCACACCAAGAAGGTGTTTGCTAACATAAAGAGACCAGGAAAGGGTTTTTCTGGAAAGTTTACACCTCTATTTGAAACAATGATGGTTCAAGCTACTGAAGACATGGGTGAAGATTCAGCTGCTCCTATTGATTCTCATTCTACACCCATTCATACTCAACCATCTTCATCTAAACCTCAAAAGAAAAAGTTTAGAAGGAAACAGAGGAAGGACAGTGGTCCTACAGAGCCTATCCCTGATGAGGCTACCAAAGAGGAGCATGTAGCTACCACTTCCTGTGATCCACCTCAAAGTGGTGAGGATAGAATGCAACTTACTGAATAGATGGATCTTTATACCCAATTACAATAAAGAGTTCTTCCTCTAGAGACTACAAAATCTAATTAAGCTTTGGAGATTGAGAGCTTGAAAAGAAGAGTAAAGAGTTTGGAAAAGATAAGCAATTCAAGAACACCAAGATTCAAGAGATTAAGGAAGGTTAGTTCAGCTAGCAGGGTAGAATCCTCTAATGATGTTAGTTTGGGTGCTCAGGAGGATGCATCTAAACAGGGGAGGAAAATTGTTGATCTTGATGCTGATGCAGAAGTGACTTTGGTGGATGAGACTCAAGAGATGAATGATGACAACCTGATGTTTGATATAGGTGTGTTGGAAGAGCAGGAAAAAATAGTTGTTGAAAAGGAAGTTAGTGCTGCTGATCCAGTTACTACTGCTAGTGAAGTAGTTACCACTACTAATGTTGAAGTTACTACTGCCAATGCTCCAACAACTATTGATGAGTTGACTCTGGCTCAGACTCTAATGGAAATCAAAGTAGCTAAACCCAAAGCTGTTACTTCTGCTACTATAACAACTACAACTACAAGACCCAAGGCTAGAGGGGTTGTAGTTCAAGAGCCAAGTGGATTCAAAACAACATCATAACCTTTACAAGCATCACAACTTCCACAGGCTAAAGACAAAGGCAAGGTAAAAACGGTTAAGCCTGAAAAACCTTTGAAGAAAAAAGATCAAATTGCAATGGATGAAGAAGTTGCTAGAAATCTTGAAGCTCAACTACAAGCTGAATTAGAAGAAGAAGAGAGGATTTCAAGACTAAAGGAAGAAAAAGCCAACATAGCTTTACTTAAATCATGGGATAACACACAAGCTATGATAGATGCTGACTTTTAATTGGCTCAACAAATGCAAACATAAGAACAAGAACAGTTGAGTATTGAAGAAAAGTCAAGATTGTTTATAGAACTCTTGGAGAAGAGAAAGAAACAGTTTGCAGCATTAAGAGCTCAAGAGAAAAGGATCAAGCCACCAAGTAAGGAACAAAATAGAAATACAGTGTCTACCTATTTGAAGAACATGGCTGGATACAAACACAATCAGCTGAAGAGCAAAAGTTATGATGAGATCCAGGAGATGTTTGATAAAGAGATGAAAAGGGTAAACACTTTTGTAGACATGAATACAGAGTTGACGAAAAGCAGTGAGACAAGAATAGAAGGAAGTTCTAAAAGAGCATGGGATGAGCTTGAATTTGATAACTCAAAGAAGCAAAAGATAGATGAGTATGTAGAAGCTGAAAAAAGATGAGATCAAGAGGAGGCATGAGATAAAAGCCATTTCGAGATAGTTATAAGATGATGAGAGGTAGCAATTGATGTATAACTCTACGCCACCAAACCTTCATTGATTGTTAAATACAAGATTGTCAAAGAAGGAGGAAAGTTTGTATTACTTTCCAATTGATTAAGAGCTGACGGGAAGTTCAAAAGATACTTATCAATGATCATGTGCTTCCAGAATATTGATAGAGAAGACTTGGAGACCCTCTAGAAGTTGGTTAAAGCTAAACATAGGAATACAAGGCCAGAGGTCGAATATGAAAGAGTGTTATGGGGTGATATGAAGGTAATGTTTGAACATGACATAAAAAGTGAAGTATGGAGAAATCTACAGGGATATAAAGTGACTATTTGGAAGTTGTTTGATACATGTGGAGTAAACTTTGTAAGGTTTAAAAATCTACATATTTTTATGTTGGTTAAGAAAAGATATCCCCTTACACCAATAACAATCTCAAACATGCTGAACAAAAAGCTTCAAGCTGATCATTGGAATGAGATGTGCTATCAACTACTCAAGCTCATGAAAAATAAGGAAAAAGGTCAATGAAGTGTTTGAATACATCCTCCTGATAGTGATGAAGACTTTTAATGAAGAAACTTGAAGATTCAGAAGATGAACATTAAGTTTAAGGGAGGATTGTTGGGATTAAAAGACTTCAAGATGATTCTTAGAGTTACTACTGCTCAGGTATATATTAGTGCTGTCAAGCATAACTTAGTGATGCTGGTAATACTAATGAAAATTATGCTAAGTAGTTAGTACTGGTAGTGTAAAAGTTACTACTGCTAGTTACTACTATTAGTATATATTAGTACTGTTAGCTTAAAGTTACTATTGCTAATAGAAGTTAAGACTGCTCAGAGATTAAGACTTAAAATATACTAAGTATTTACTACTTATAGTACAAAAGTTAGTAGTGCTAGTGTATGTTAATACTACTAGAGTAAACTTCTAAGTGGTTAATACTACTTGTGCTTAGTTACAACTGCTAAGTATTTACTACTGCTAGAAGGATTATGCTGACAGAGATGAGATCAAAGATTAATTAGAGAACAAGAATACTTACGAAGATAAGTATTAGTTATTTGTAAAGAAGATATGTATAACTTATTTGTTTAGGAGATTACGTTTGTTTATAGAAAAGATCATGATAAGTTAGGAAAGTATTATAGCATTGTACGATTACTTGATGTTATAAAGGCGAGGGTCCTAGGGCATTATGTTAGGTTGTTACATTTTTTCCTTTTTGGTATTCATAGCTTTTAAGGTTATTTTGTAACCCTATCACTATTCGAGTGATCATATTTCATATTTGGCTGTAAGTTTAGTAAAAGTTTGTTTACTGTTTTATTGTTCTTCTTTGTATTTCAAACTAGTTTCCGCATATTTGTGATATTCTCAATCTTAGTTTCTAATATATTGTTTTGGATCTATCCAACACCAACTAAGCTTAACAAGCTAAGTCAAGATATGTCTCGCAAAAGGGATCAACATTCCTTGGCTCCTATCCATATTTGATCTCTCTCTGGTCAGACATATCCTGCATCAAGCAAGTAGTAATTATAGCAGTTGGAACTGAGCACAAGCACTATTAACACTTAGAAGTTTACTTAGCACTATTAACAAGACACTAGCAGTACTAATTTTTTACTAAGCTCAGTGTAGTAGTAACTACTTAGTATATTTTTAGTCTTCATCTCTGAGCAGTCTTAACTTTTATTAGCAGTAGTAACTTTATGCTAACAGTACTAATATATACTAACAGTAGTAACTAGCAGTAGTAACTTTTACACTACCAGTACGAACTACTTAGCATAATTTTCATTAGTATTACCAACAACACTTAGTTATGCTTGACATCACTAATATATACCTGAGCAGTAGTAACTCTAAGAATCATCTTGAAGTCTTTTAATCCCAACACTTCTAGAATATTATATTGATTCCATATATTGAATACGGCGTATTGAGTCCACTGGATACGGCTTATTGATCTTTAATCTTCTGTGGTCTTCAGTGAGTGCAGGCACGGATACACCATATATTCCTTGATGGATACGGCATATTGGTATTCAGAACAATAATCTTCAAAATATCTTCATTTAAGCTCCAGAATGCGCGCCTTTTGTTATCTTTCACCAATTACTCCATAATTACTGCAATTCTCAAATACAAATGATTAAGTAACAATTCTTTGTAATAACTATACAAAATGGGTTAATATCATGGGATAAATGTGCTATAAAATAGACGTTATTTGATGTCATCATAGGGTGAGAGAGAAAAATGCTTTGTTTTTACAATTGGACACAAGTGAACAATTTTACATTATGTTTACGTGTTTGCCTAAGTAGCGATAACCTCTAAGCCATTATCAGAACTGTCAATTACTGGATTGTAGCGCGGAGACAATGTTTTTAATTTAGACTATTTGGGATTGACATCCCCGTTTGGGTGATTAGTTATCACTGGAAAAATGAACGTATACCATGTCGGATTTTGGATGTTGTGGGTTAGGACATCATCACGGGAAATGTTGGCAATTTATATTGCAATTCACACATGTCGAGCTTCAGTGTCATGAGCTTAGGGAAACGTAATTACATTTTTATGATGTTTGCATATGTTCCATTATCATACACTTGGAAAATCTTGTGGTCCTACATTATACATTTTATAAACCTGTGAATTCACTCAACCTTATGTTGACATTTTAAAGCATGTTTTTCAGGAGGTCAATAAGGCAAGAGGTGCAAGGGATACATTGGTGGTCGTTATTTTAGAAGTCACATGCATAAAGATTTAGTCACATTACATTTTGGGGAAATATTTGTTATGTGCTAGAATCTTTACTTTTTTGAACAATGAACAAGTGAAGCTATGGGCTTTTATAATAAACAATTTGTTTAAATCCAATGTATCAGTTTTACGACTCTTTTGAGGTCGTTCTCATATATATCTTGTGCTATTAATCTATGAAGTAACACTCCCATGACCCATATTCTGCTGCGACCCGATTTGGGGGTGTTACGGATTGGTATCAAGAGCCAATGTTATAGATAACCAGGTCAAATGTTTTTACTTGGACTATAACCATTTTCAAACATTGCATTCATACAAAGGGGTTTTCACGGGACATACATACACTAGCTGTTTGAATTAGTTAGTTAGACTAGATGCATTCATGGTTGATATACATGTTTATAATATATATTACGTATATTACAATAAGAGTATTATATTAATACTTATATAAGCTACTTTTGATTTTCAGATTTTGTCATGTCGGATTCAGAGCATTCCACGGTCACTTACACAGAGATATCTAGTGAGTTCGAGGATCTGTCAGACATAGAATCTCCGGGAGGCATTGTACACGGATACCATGGACTGCCTATGATGCCAGAGGACCCTTATGCATATGTAGAGGCTGCTATGCAGGAGCCACCTCCACCAGATTTTGTTCCTGAGTCTGTATACCCAGAGTTTATGCCACCTAAGGATGATGTGCTTCTAGCTGAGGAGAAGCCACTGCCTACTGCTGTCTCACCCATTGCTGATTCACTAGGTTATATTACTGAGTCCGATGAGGATCCGAAAGAGGAGGATGATGAGGATCCTGAGGAGGATCTAGCTGATTATTCCACTGACAGAGATGATAAGGAGGATGAGGAGGAGTCTTCCGGAGAAGATGCTGATGACGAGGAGGAGGATGAGGACGAGGATGAGGAGAGCACCTAGCTTCGGCTGACTCCGTCCCACCACCCGCATGTCGTACCACTACCAAGATGTCTATCTGAGCTCAGACACCTATACCATTCTTGTCTAAGGCAGAGGTTGACAGACTTCTTGCCATATCTACTCTGCCACCATCTCCATTTACATCATACTCATCACCACTACTGCAGATACCATCCCCACCACTACCAGTATCATCACCATTACCTATATCACTTTCACCACTACCTGTTAGTTCTACTCCTTAGGGCTTAGAGCTGCTTATGATCGATTGTGAGCTGATGTCAACATCATACTTCACATCCTCTACCACTACCACCATCTATTGTACTTCCACGTACCAAAGCCATCTTAGTGTGCCAAGATGAGAGCTGTTGCGCCATCCACCTACTGTTTAAGACCACCATCAGGGCTAACCACCATCAGGGACATCACCACTTTTACCTATACCATTACCTACATCATCACCACCTTTGCTTCTACCCTCTACTGTTTGTAGAGCGGATGTTCCCGAGGTTACGTTACCACCTCGAAAGAGGTTATGCATTGCTCCTGGTCCTAAATATGATATCGGGAAGAGCTCATCTACTCCTGCTACTAGGCATACTGGAGGCTTTAGAGCAGATTATGGTTTTGTAGGCACTTTGGATGTTAAGATTAGGCGTGACCTGGATAGAGAGATAGGTTACAGGATTACTAACGTTTGGGAGGATTTAGATGAGACTGTAGAGGAGATACCAGCGACTGATGTGGCAGAGTTGGGTCAGAGGATGAAAAATTTTTGTCACTATTGGGTTGGCATGATACAAATGAGATTTATGGAGACCTGGATGTGCACATGATGACTAGATCTTTGATGAGCTGTCAGCTCAATCTCTGCTACCATAGAGATGACGCTCCATGCTCGCACTGGCTAGACTTATGGGAGAGTGAGGCCAGAGCTTCTCTGTGAGGCTTGGGTACAGTATAATGAGAATGTCAATGATACGACAGTTATGGGGTCTAGGGGCACTACGACTATAGTTTTAGCACATCAGATTGAGATTGGAGATTTGCGGGCCGCAGACCGCAGACGACAGGCACAGCTCGCAGAGGCACTAACTCTGCTGAGGACATTGTAGACTCAGATGGTAGCACTACAGAGTCAGCAGAGACCTGCTAGAGATCCAACACATCATGATGTACCGGAGGAGACCGGTAGTAGTTCTTAGATCTGGTTATGTCTTAGCTATTTTGTATAGCCTACTAAGTATTACGGGGTAACTCCCGGCTAGTAAGGCTCTAGGTTTTATTTTATCTTGTAACCTAATGGTAGTGATCATTTTGTAATTGAACCGGTCATGTATGTTTTCCAGATTATATTTGGAAGGGATGTATTATGTCATGTTTGTAATCGAATTTATTATGAATGAATGTCGATTTAGCTACACCATTGTTAATTTTAATTCAGTTGCATATTTCACTGTGGGATGTGATCTCATTTTATTTATCATGTATATGTCATGTCGATCTCACTTTAGGTTGCATATTTCACTGTGTGATGTGATCTTACTTTATTTATTGTGTATATGTCATGTCACGGTTATGATTGTATGAAATCTAACGGGTATTATATTTTCTTATGATTTGAAGAAAATGGCACCAACAAAAAGAACCACAAGGGCATCACCAGCCACAACAACCACCACCACACCTGTCACCAATGCCCAGCTTAAGGCACTGATCGACCAAGGCGTTGTCGATGCATTGGCAACACGTGACGCTGACAGAAGCCGGAATGGCACAGCCATAATTTAGGAATGAGTAGTAGATGACAAAACAAACTGCTCGTGAGTGTACTTACACTGACTTTCTCAAATGCCCATGAACTTCAAAGATACTGAAGGTGTTGTCGGTCAAACTTAATGGTTTAAAAGAATGGAGACTGTCTTAAATATCAATAACTGGTGTGCAGTCTGAGAAACAAGATTAGTTTGTACTTGTCCCTTTATGGTGTTGCCTTAACATGGTGGAAATCCCATATCAAGACAGTTGGTCAGGATGCCGCTCACAGCATGCCTTGGAACACACTTATGAAAATGATGACTGCTAAGTACTGCCCTTGAAATGAAATTAAGAAATTAGAGATGGAGATTTAGGAGTTGAAGGTGAAGGGTACTGACTTGGCAAGTTATACTCAACGCTTTCAGGAGTTAGCTTTGATGTGCGAGAGAATGTTTCTCAAAGAGTCTGATAAGATTGAGAAGTATGTCGGTGGTCTTCCCGACATGATACATGGGAGTGTAATGGCGTCTAAGCCGAAGACAATGCAGGATGCAATTGAGTTTGAAACTGAGCTGATGGATAAGAAGATCCACACTTTTGTTGAACGCCAGGTTGAGAATAAAAGGAAGTTTGAGGACACTTCAAGGAACAATCAGAACCAACAACAACAAAACAAGAGGCAAAACACTAGCAGAGCCTACACTACTGGGCATGGGGGAAGAAGCTATAGGGGGATCTATGACACTGTGCTCCAACTGCAATATCACAATGATGGTCCATGTGCTCCTAAAAATGCACAAGTGCAACAGAGGTTGGCCATCTGGCCCGT
Source organism: Tanacetum coccineum (assembly GCA_026074375.1). Taxonomy (NCBI): domain Eukaryota; kingdom Viridiplantae; phylum Streptophyta; class Magnoliopsida; order Asterales; family Asteraceae; genus Tanacetum; species Tanacetum coccineum. The sequence continues at coordinate 20,825 of BQNB010079751.1, read as the reverse complement.
TAACTGTTGGAAGTCCTACAAAGCCAATACTGCTAACAACTAAAAGAGGCCTAGGGTAGGTCAGAAAGCTACTTGCTTTGTGGTGCAGGAGCCCAGGGAGTATTTCAAGAGGGAGTATCCTAAAGCCTGAGTGGTAATCAGGTGGAAATGGCAATCACAGCAAAAGTGTACGTAGGTAGGCAATAACCAGGGACAAACCAGACTCAAACGTCACACGCGGTATGTTCCTTCGAAAACAAACGCTAAGCATTATATTTATTTGATACTGGTGTCCGATAGGAGTTTTGTGTCTACTACATTTAGCTTCCAAATTGATATCACACCAACTACCTTAGATCAGTATTATGATGTTGAACTAGCCGATGAGGGAATAATTGGGTTAAACACTATCATTCGGGGTTGTACATTAAACTTCTTAAATCACCCATTCAACATAGATTTAATGCTTGTAGAACTTGGTTGTTTCGACGTCATAATTGGTATGGATTGGTTGGCAAAGTAGCAAGCTGTCATTGTTTGTGCCAAGAAAATCGTTCGTATTCCCTAGCGGTTTTAAGGGGAAATGAAACGTTGATTGTTCGTGGTGACGGAAGCGACCGGGGAAACGAGACTCGTTTGAACATCATCCGTGCACTAAAACGCAGAAGTACATGCTAAAAGGATGTCATGTCTTTTTGGCACATGTTACTACAAAGAAGACTAAAGATATTGGAAGCGACTTGAGGACGTACTAATCATTCGTTCGAGATTTTCCTGAAGTATTTCTCGAGGACTTGTTGGGTCTTCCTTCGACTCGACAAGTGGAATTTTAGATCGATTTGATACCTGGTGCTGCACCTTTAGCACGAGCACCCTACAGTTTAGCTCTATCTGAAATGAAGGAATTGTCAGATCAACTCCAGGAGCTATCCGACAAAGGCTTCATAAGGCTAAGTTCCTCACCTTGGGGAGCTCTGGTCTTGTTTGTCAAGAAGAAGGATGGATCATTTTGAATGTGCATCGACTACTGAGAACTAAACAAGCTACGGTGAAGAATAGGTTATCCTCTCCCAACGGATCGATGATTTATTTGAAAAAATCAATACAAGGATCCAACGTTTATTCTAAGATAGACTGCGATCAGGTTATCTTCAGAGCTTCGGTACTGTTGAATGGAGATATTATGAAGACGACATTCAGAACTCGATATGGTCATTACGAGTTCCAAGTTATGCCATTTGGTTTGATGAATGCACCAACGGTATTTATGGATCTCAATAATGGGTTTTGTTCAAGCAAGATCTGGATAAAGTTTGTGATTGTCTTTATTGATGATATCATTATCTATTCAAGGAACAAGAAGGAAATGGAAGAAACATCTTAAGACAATTATGAGAATTGCTTAGGGAAAAGAGGAGTTGTATGCTAATTTCTCTAAGTGTGGAATTTTGGAAATTCCCAAGGTACACTTTCTCAGCAACATGATTGATAGTCAATGGCATTCACATGGAATCTCGCCAAGATCGAATCTTAAGAGATTAGGCTTCCCTATCTCTTTAGGTCTTGTTGGGTATTACTAAAGATTTATTGAAGGATTTTTGAAGATCACCAAGCCAATGACCAAGCTTACTCAGAAAGGAGTTAAGTTTGATTGGGGTGAAAGGAGGGATAAGCCGCCTTCCAGTTAATAAAGCAGAAGTTATGTAGTGCGCCAATTCTGGCTCTACCTGAAGGAAGCGAGGATTTTGTGGTTTATTGTGATGCTTCACCTAAAGGATTGGGTGTTGTATTAATGCAAAGGGAGAAAGTAATTGCTTATGCATCACGCCAATTGAAAATGAAATTCAATAAGAAAAACTATTACGATAATGATTTGGACTCGGAGATCGATAGTTGTTTGTTCTCTAAAATTTAGAGGACACTATTTGTACGGATCAGGACCAAGTGTACGGTGTTCACTGATCACAAGAGTTTACCACAAGACATTCTTGATCAAAAAGGAGCTGAACATGATTAGGAGAGTCCTTTGGTTAGAGTTGCTCTCTTAGAGTTGCTCAGCGATTACGACTGTGAAATACGTTACCACCCGGGGAAAGCAAACGTAGTGGCCGATACCTTAAGCCATAAAGAACGGAATAAGCCATTACGAGTTCGAGCCTTAATCATGACTATTGGTTTAAATCTCCCCAAACAAATTTTAGAAGCTCAAATAGAGGCACAGAAACCAGAGAATCTCAAAAACGAAGATGTAGGAGGTATGATCAGGAAGGATATACCGAAGGAGAAGTTGGAACCCCGCACGGATGGAACTCTATGCTTAAATGGCAGAAGTTGGTTACCCTGTTATGGCGATCTAAGGACTGTGATCATGCACGAGTCCCACACGTCAAAATACTCTATCCATCCGGGTTCTGACAAGATGTATCTGGACATGAAGAAGCTATATTGGTGGCCTAATATGAAGGCCGACATCGCCACCTATGTTAGCAAATGTTTGACATGTGCTAAGGTCAAGGCTGAACACCAAAGGCCATCAGGTTTGTTGGTGAAACTTGAGATACCTCAATGGAAGTGGGATAATATCACTATGAATTTTATCACGAAGCTTCCTAAGTCGTCACAAGGTTATGACACCATTTGGGTAATTGTTGACAGACTCACCAAATCCGCAATCTTCGTACCAACGAGGGAAACTGATCCCATGGAAAGATTATGTGATAACTGGTAATATTTTCATTGCTAAGTATAATAAAATATTATAGTTTTGTATGTTGGAGTCTTTCGATCTTGTCAGTTTTCTTGATAAAAGCTGAAAAGTCGACTTCTGTTGTCTATTTTGCGTATAAGCGGTTTCGGTTTAATCAGGATTTTGATGAAGTGTGGAGTTCGTAAATGAATCAATTATGATTCATTTTCCTATATTAGAGTGGTTTTGAGGTTTTCAGTGCTTTCCGGGAAGTTTTCACGTGTTTAGCGAAAAATCATCATGCAGCGCGTACTGGCACGACAATTAATTAAGTATGGAGATTTATGAGGTTGGAAATGTGTTAATGGGTTTATTTATTTAACAAATTCATAATAATGAAATAACGTCGATTTAAATTGTAAATCGTGAGTGTGAGATTTGAAAGTTGTTAGAAAAACAGTTGTTTTTGTGAATTTCGGTAAAAGACTGCAACAGTCGTAAAAAGGTGAAATTTTGGGTGAATATAAGTTTCCAAGCTACATTTTGTGGTTTGAAGTGTTTTTAAATGGACGAGCAAGGTTCGGTTGAGTTTTGTCAAAAATTCATATTTTCGGTCCGGAGTCGGAACAGGGGAAGTTAAACCCCATGTATGTTGGACCATTCAAGGTGTTGGAAAAGGTTGGATCCATTGCTTACAAGCTTGAGCTTCCTCAAGAGCTAAGCAGGGTTCACAATATGTTTCATGTATCTAACTTGAAGAAGTGCTATGCCGACGAACCATTAGCCATTCCATTGGATGGACTTCATATTGTGACAAGCTTCATTTTATCAAGGAACCAGTAGAAATCATAGATTGTGAAGATAAACGATTAAAACAAAGCCGTATTCTAATCATTAAGGTTCGATGGAACTCTAGGAGAAGTCCTGAGTTCACATGGGAACGTGAGGATCAATTTTAGAAGAAATATCCACATCTCTTCACAAAGACCGCACCGTCATCAAGTGCTGCGTCTTAAGCCTTGAGGACAAGGCTCATTTAACGGGGTAAGACTATAACACCCCGTGTTTTTAGGTCATTTTACGACGTCATTTATTTTACTATTTATTTTTAGTCTCGTACGCGTTTGCTTTTAATTTTAATCGTTAAGTTAAATCGCGTAAACTAAAAATTGTCATTCAACGTAAACGAGCATCAAACAAATTAAAGTTTACATCAAGCAAGTGTTAGATAATTATTTGGAGGATAATATTAACTTATTCACATTTTATTATTTTTAGGTGGTTACGTAAAGTGTTTAGTTTCGTGAATAAACTACATTTTAGGCATTCACGAAAACCACCAAAAAACCTATCTACGCTTCAACAAATACCCATTATCATACCCAATACCCAAAGTTTTATAAAACTTCACCCGTGTTATTCATTGTAGCCGAATTATATATAAGGGAACCAAACCAAAACCTACACATTACAAGTTTATACATCTACATTTAATCTATACATATTAAAACTACAAGTAATGCAAGATATTACTGCAAAAATCTATGACTCCTTTCTGTTAGTCCCCTCCACCCCCCCCTTAAAATTCAAACCATATGATCTCATTAGGGGGACATTGAGCACACAAAAACTCTACTAGGACTTGTACAAACACTAGCACTCATCACAGTTAGTATCATGACTAGTGAACTTGACTAAAAATCCTCTTTAATTCCTTCCCCTTATTTTCTCATAGTCTTGGTCTTTCTAATAGTAACTTGGACCGAGTTTTAGTATATAAGGATGCTACCTAGTATTCAAGTGTTCTAACATCATATCTAAGGTATTTTAAGGTATATTGAAGGCTTGGTTTAGTGTTTAAAAGGGTTAATCAAGAAAAGTGCAAGATTAGGGTTTCCTTGGAAATTAGGGTTTTCTAGTCTTGCAAGCTTGGGTTTTGATTCTAAACTAGGGTTTAGAACTTGTTACTCTTTATCATACATCATCGTAAGGTTATCTAAAAACCCTACACTCTTTACATTTGTGATTTTATGTGTATATGATGTTTATATAGTAAATCACCATCTAGGAAATATATTAACATGTAAAATAGATTTTTACACTTGATCATGGTTTGATATACTTTGTCATATGTTATATTGATATACAAGTGTTGGTTAATTTATAAAAAGTGTATATAAATTAATGGTTTAAAAGTTTAGTTATTAAAGTCACAAATAAATAAATGTTAGGACTTGTATTCTTGGACAAATGATAGACTAAAATACCTAAAGTATATGAGACTTGTGATATAAAGTGTTGTAGAGGACTTGTAGCAAATTAACTAAACTAAAAACTTATAAAAACAAGTTTTATACACATTTTAACTAAAATATCAAAAGTTTCTGTTTTAATTACGAAAATAAAGTATTTATTTTATTATTCTATATAATACTACATGTCATGACGATCGTAGGCATATAAGGAACTCGAAAAAATGAGCTATAACGAAGAAGTTAAGCCATTTGCAAGTTTATAATAATAAATACTTTTATAAAAACAAATTGCTATTTATTACAGAAATTTTTTGGAAAATAATGTAATTAGATAAAAAATTTAATTACGAAGACGTGCTCAAAAGAATTACTAAAATCGGAGTTAAAACGCATAAGATATGACTTTTACGAGATTTCGATAATTAAATTTATAAAAATAATTTTTTAAGTGCATGAACAGTTAATACCATTGTTCACCAGAGAGCTTAAAATTTTTTATCATTTATTTAAAAAATATTAAAATGATAAATATTTTGATTATTATTTTTTAATACGAAATCGTGGGCATAAAGAACGTACAAAAGGACTTAAAACAAGAAAGTTAGAATTTTTACTAATGTAATATTTGCTATAAACATTTTAACTTATAAATATTATTTTCATTACGTTAGTAGATGATTGATTGTATGCGATATAGAAGTATTTACGATATTAGTTATTCATGTATTGTTACTCATACGACCTATACATAATTAGGTTGCATTCGGACACTTACGTGAGGTTTTTCACGCTTCTGTGATACATTCACTCAAGGTGAGTTCATAGCCCCATGTTTTTACGATTACAATGATTTACAACTTTTAGGGTGAGAAACATGCTTTGTTTTACAATTGGACACAAGTGGACATTTTATATTATGATTACGTGTTTGCCTAAGTAGCGATAACCCACTGAGCCCATTATCATGAACTATCAATTACTAGATTGTAAGCGCGAATGTTATAAATAGATCTATTTGGGATTGACATCCCCGTTCGGGTGATTAGCTATCACTGGACAAACAAACGTATATCTTGTCGAATTTTGGATGTTGCGGGTTAGAACATCATCACGGGCAATGTTGGCAATTTATATTGCAATTCACACATGTCGAGCTTCAGTGTCATGAGCTTAGGGAAATGTAATTACATTTTTTTGATGTTTGCATATGTTTCATTATCATACACTTGGGAAATCTTGTGTACATTATACAATTTTGTTGGGATTAAAAGACTTCTTGATGATCTTAGTGTTGCTGATGTATAAGTTACTATTGCTAGAGGAAGTTACTACTCTAGTGGAAGTTAAGACTGCTCAGAGACTTAGAAGAAAAACTGCTAAGTAGTTACTACTGCTAGTACAAAAGTTACTACTGTTAGTATAAAGTTAATGCTGCTGAAGGAGTTAATGCTGCTAGTGAAGAAGTTAGTACTGCTGAGTTAGTTAGTACTGCTTATGTGATGTGTATGAGTTATTTATGTAAAAGATATGTATATATCTTATTTGTTTAAAAGATTTGATATTCTTAGGAATATATTATAAACCGACTAGGACTCCTTGGTGTATAAAAGGAGGTCCTAGGGCATAGAGTTAGATGTACAAATCATCTATAATCTTTTGTTTTGATATCATTATAGCTTCAAGGTTTTGTAACCCTAATACTAAGAGTGTATTCGTATTATTTGTAATAATAATATTGGAGCTTTTATTGTTGAATTATATTATTCTTATGTTACTGTTTCATTAAAGAATTCTTCTTATTATTAAAGATTAGATTTTGCATAATCTTTAATACATTCAAACAAAGTTTCTATTATAGTTGTGTTAGATTTATCTAATATAACTAAACCTTATAGAAGTTAAGGAATTCGATCTATTGAAGTGGGATCAACAAGAGGTATCCTACAACTGGGATCAAAAAGTGGTATCAGAGCCTGGTGGCTCATGATATCTAGGATCAACAAGGTTTCCTTGTTTTCGGTAAACTAGTCAAATTCGGTGATTTTAAGGTTTTCTTCAAATTCGGTAAAACCGAAAAGTACTCTATCTTTTTCGTTATCTTTGTTATAGGGTTTCACCTATATCTTTTGCTGCTACTAATCGTGCTTATTGGAGTTATTATGGCTGTTTGATTTGTGCTTGTTTCGCTATTCTTAAAACAACAAAAAACATACGAAACCCTAAGTTTTAGGTATTTTGGTTAAAACTGCTACAAGTCGCGACAAGGTTTTGAAGTCACAAGATTTATTGTTGATTGGTTTTGATAGCAACCATTTTTATAAGCACCGATCCATAAACCCTAAGTGTCGATCGCTGAAGAAGAGGGTTTTTAAGTTACCATATACTTAGGGTTTCATCATTAAGAGTTTGGTTTGAAGTTTATGAAGCTAGGTTGTTTGTGTTAAAAGTTTTTGCTATTTTAGTTTTATACATCAGATATTGTTGTTCGATCTAGCATTAAGGGTTTTACTTGAAACGTTTTAATCATCTCAGTTTGTGACAAGGAAATCAACAAAGCAGGTGGTAGTGTTTTTCTTTCTTCTTGGAGCTGTGTATAACAAAGAAGAAGAAAAGGAACTAAAACAAGAACGACAAAGCTGTTGTTTGGTTTGGTATGATTCTGGTTTGAGCAGGTATGACGATGGAAGAAGGTTTCTTGCTGATTGGTTTTTAATTGGAATCTACTATGATGTGTTTATATTTGTTTCCCATAATAACTTCTTGTCATGATATCAATATTAACGCTGCTCGCTAAGTGCTGCTTTAAAGAGTATTAATACTGCTTAGTGGGAATTACTACTGCCAGAGTTTAATGCAATTGGTTACTACTGCTAGTTTAAAGCAGTTAATGCTGCTTAGTGTTGGTTTCTGCTGCTAGGGTAAAAAAAATTATTAGTTACTACTGCCAAGGTAAAAGTAGTTACTACTGCTCGGGGTAAATGAATTACTACTGCTAGCATTGTTCGATATCGGATAACACACAGTTTGAATTTTGGACTGAAATTGATTAACATGCATGAATTTTGTTCACATACTATGAGAGTGATTCACTTAAACAATTAAAAGGCTATTTTTGAGATATAATTGTACGAAGTGATTACGGGGATAATTCTTTATCATTCATTTGACGTTGAAGTGGAATTTCACAAGTGAGTGTTCTTATCATATCTTAAAGTCGAGTTTTGTTGGATGATGACTTTAAAGATAACTTGTTCGAGCTTAAAATCGATGTTGACGAAGACTTGTCAAATCTAGCAATGTGTGATCTATAAACTTTTGGTACTCAATGCGCACATTTTCTATCACTTAACGGAGTTACGTTGTAGTGCTCAGTGTCTCATTTAGATGAGGATTTTGTCAAGAGATTGAGGTCTACTTATACTTCAAGGAATTACGTATGAGTTTGGAGTCACATGGATAGTACAAGACATAAGACACAAGTTTGGGTTATTCTACTTCAGCATCAAGTTTGTAATACTGAGTTTTCTCCATCAGTAGTCATTACAAAGAGCCAACAGAATAACAGATTCAAGAGATAGTTAACATATTGGTTTCAGGGGAAGCATATGATAAAGTGTTTAACCATTTGGATATGTTACATGTACCACTTAAGGGGAAGGTTTTTATTCTTACTACTGCTAAGTCATTATTACTACTGCTAGTTTAAGTTTCTACTGCTTAAATTCATTATTCTTATTATGCGTCATGGAGGGTAATTTAAGACATTGGAAAGCTTGGATTAGAAGTGTAATATATGGTTTGTAGTTGTAAAGATCAAAATTGCATAAGTTTATAGTCCCTTAATGGATAATGACAAAAAAGGGAAGATATGTTACAGAGATGATATGATTTGCAACTTATTAAGTGTAGTGGCATGATATGGAATAAGAATTGAAGAAGGCTTCATTAAGTTCAAAGGAAATCTTAAGTTAAAGGGAAGATTGAAGATTGTTTCATTCATGGAAGATCAGATTTGATGATGCAAAAGAACTTGCTCAAAAGGATAAAGAATGAAACAAAAGGATCAAAGTCGACAATGTTGAATTCTACAAAGATGGAGGATTCTAAAATATTTGCTTAAAAGATAAAGATCAAAGATTAGGAAAAGATTTAGTTTCATAATACAATTAGATTTCCATGTAAGTCTAGATGGACTCTCTATATAAAGAGATCCCTAGACATTGTTTATGTGTTTTTTTTCATAGACGTGTATGTGATTTTAAGGTGTTTCAATCATGTAGTCAAGAAACACCAGACGATCTCACCACTGGAGATCATCTTAGCCCTAAGGTCAAGGTGTTCTTGATCTCTGTTATAGTTAGGTAACCATTCTATTCTGATCAAATAGAATTAGGGATTGATGTGAATGTATAACCTTGTAAAAATAACATTGTTCTTTATTTAAATTCCGATGCGTATCTACATACTTCATTATTTTCAATCCTAGGAGCTTTAAACGATTCTCAATAATATGGATTCAGACTCAGCACATATGGTGGATGCATCAAAAGTACCTATACTCAAACTAGGTGAGTATGAGGTTTGGAGGATGAGGATGGAACAGTACATCCAGATGATTGATTATTCTCTATGGGAAGTCATAGAGAATGGTAATGCACCTCCAATAACAAAAGTTGTTGAAGGTGTTGAGACTTCAATTGCTCCTACAACTGCTGAAGAAAAGGCACACAGGAGGTTAGAGTTGAAGGCAAGAAGTACTTTATTGATGGGCATCCCTAATGAATATTAATTGAAGTTTAACTCCATCTAAGATGCCAAGTCATTGCTCCAGGCTATTGAGAAGAGGTTTGGAGGGAATGCTGCTACTAAAAAGACTCAGAGAAATCTTCTAAAGCAGCAGTATGAAATTTTTACTGCATCTAGCTCAGAGATATTAGATCAAACCTTTAATAGGATTCAAAAGCTTATCAGTCAGTTGGAGATTCATGGTGAAAGTATCTAACAAGAAGATGTGAATCAGAAGTTTTTAAGAAGTCTGTCACCAGAATGGAACACACATACTATTGTGTGGATGAACAAGTCTGAGATAGATACATTAAGCTTGGATGATCTTTACAACAACCTGAAGATCTATGAACCAGAGGTCAAAGGGACATCAAGATTAAGCGCAAACACACAAAATGTAGCCTTTGTGTCCGCAAATAGCAGTACAAATGGAGCAGTTAATATTGCTCATGGTGCTACAACTGCTAGCACTTAAGCTACTACTGTTAATTCAACAATAATTAACAACTTGAGTGATGTTTGTCATCTTCTTCTTTGGCAAGTCAACAACAGTCCCACAACTTGACAATAAGAGAATTAGTAGACAAATTCATCCTGAACATTTAGAAGAGATGGAATTTAAGGTGACGAAAAATGGCTATGCTAACAATGAGGGCAAGGAGATTCTTGAAGAACACTAGAAGGAAGTTTTCTGTGAATGGTACTGAGACCATTAGGTTTGATAAGTCCAAGGTAGAGTGTTACAACTGCCATAAAAGGGGACACTTTGCAAGGGAGTGCAGGGCTCCAAGGAACCAAGAAAACAAGAATAGGGAGAACACAAGAAGTGTGCCAGTGGAGACAAATACTTCCAATGCTTTGATATCATGTGATGGTCTTGGTGGTTATGATTGGAGTAATCAAGCAGAAGAAGGTCCAACTAACTTTGCACTCATTGCTTACTCTTCTACAAGTTCTAACTCTGAGGTATCTACTGATTCAAACTGTTATCATCAGCTAGGTTGTAAAATGATAAAATTCTTAAAGAACAAAATGGAACCTGAACTTTAAAAGACTTAAGGAAATCTAAGTTAATTGCTATTAGCTATAAAACAGGTTTTAGAGTCTGTAGAAGCAAAATTCTAGTTTATAAGAAAAATGAGTATGTTTATGATGAAGATATCAAGGTCTTAAAACATGAGATTCATTTAAGATAAGTAGCCATTATAGAGCTTAGGAGGAAGTTGGAACTGGCTCAAAAACAAAAAGATAAAATTCAGCTAACAGTAGAAAATTTTGAGAATTCATCTAAAAACTTAAGCAAACTAAGAGACGTAGTAAGATAGTTTTGATAGTGCAAAACAGGTTTAGGATAATAAAGTTGTTTCCCACCTTCCCTATATAGGAACTTTATGCCTCTAAAATCTGATTTGTCATATTCTCTGGTCTAAGAAGAGTTTACGAAGATGAGCCTGTAGATATAATCTTGTTAGATAAGATAGTAAAGCTAACAGTGAAGAAAAGCCTAAAGTAGTTGTAGGAAGAAAAAGATGCTCCAATTATTTGAGGATTAAGTATCTGATAGAAGAAAGATGTGGCCTCAGGCTAAGATTGAAAGAAAATAGTTAAGACAAGTTTTTCTAAGATAGAGTTGACCAACCTAATAGGCAAGAAAGACAGCTAGGAAAACAGGATAATCATGTAATGCAAAATAAGGCAAAACAAAAATCATCATGCTCCTATAGTCAACCAAAAGAAACTAGAATAATATGATGTCTCAAAGATTAGGGAGTAATTTTGAGATGATTAATAAAGCTTGCTATGTAGTTGGAAGTTAGATCACTTGCAAGTAGATGTAAAAGGGTAAATCAAAAACATTTTCAGAATACAAAATTCTATTTGACAATTCTATAAAGGTGAATCATAAGCATTTTGCTAAAAATACCTCCTCCCCCGTACTAAAAAAAACATGGTTCCAAAAGCAGTATTAATGAGGTCAGGCCTAGTATCACTTACTACTAGCTAGACCGAGTTTACTACTTACTACAAGCACACCCAGAAAAATAGTACATAATGTAAGACCAATGACAAATGTTTTTAATAAAGCACATTCAACTGTTAGAAGGCCCATAAACAACAAAACAACAATTAAAATAGTAATTTTAAAAGAGTTAATACTGTTAGGGGTAACAATGTTTTAATACTGCTTAAGCCAAAAGCAGTAGTTCAAAGATGTTTAAGGGAAATTTAGTGTCAATACTGTTAAAGAAGCCTTACTTGTTAGGTTTGGAAACAAGAGACTAAAGTTATAGACCATAGTTTCTAAACATAACAATGCATCAATCACCCTTAAAATAAAATTTATTATGTTGATTGCACGAAGCGAGATCCAAGTTTAGTGAGGGCTTTTGGGTCCCCTAAAAGAAATTGATTTTCTTACCACATGTGCAGGGCAATCCACAAAATAGATTTATAGGATCAAGGAGTGATTGACAGTGGATGCTCAAGGTACATGACAGGGAACTAGGTCCTAGACTTACAGACTTATGAAGAGATAAGATGATATATGATTCTTTTTGGAGGAAACTCTAAAGGAGAGAAAATCACAGGAAAAGGTACAATCAAAACTAGTAATTTAGATTTTGAGAATGTGTATTTTGTAAGAGAGTTACAGTTTAATCTTTTAGTGTCTCATAAATGTGAGAAAAAAGATAGTGTTCTTTTTATTGACACTGATGGTATTGTTTTATCTCCAAACTTAAGTTAACTATGAAATTCATGTGTTTACTTAAGTCTTGAAAAATAACAAATATGTATATGTTTGATTTAAAGAATATTATTCCTAAAGGAGGTCTAACTTGTCTCTTTGCAAAAGCCACATCTGATGAATCTAAACTTTAGCATAGGAGGCTTGAACACATAAATTTTAAAACTATAAATAAACTGGTTAAGGGAAATCTTGTAAGAGGTTTACCTTTTAAACTTTTTGAAAATAATCAAACCTGTGTTGCTTGTCAAAAGGGAAAGCAACATAGAGCTTCTTGTAAGTCCAAAACAGTAAGTTCAATCAGCCAACCTTTACATATGTTGCACATGGATTTGTTTGGTCCAACATTTGTAAAAAGCTTAATGAAAAAGATGTATTGCCTAGTTGTCACAGATGATTACAGTAGGTTTAGTTGGGTTTTCTTTCTAGCTACTAAGGATGAGACTAGTGGCATTCTTAAGTCCTTTATAACTGGAGTAGAAAATCTAATAGATCAAAGGGTTAAGGTAATTAGGTGTGACAATGGAACTGAGTTCAAGAATAAGGAGATGAATTAGTTTTGTAAGAGAAAAGGTATTAAGAGAGAATTTAGTGTAGCTAGAACTCCTCAACAAAATGGAGTAGCTGAAAGGAAAAATAGAACACTAATTGAGGCTGCTAGGATAATGCTAGCTGATTCTAAGCTACCTACTACTTTTTGGGCTGAAGCAGTTAATACTGCTTGCTATGTGCAAAATAAGGTATTAGTAACTAAGCCTCATAACAAGACCCCTTATGAACTTTTTCTTGGTAGAAAACCAGCTTTAGGCTTTATGAGACCATTTGGGTGTCCTGTTACAATTCTCAATACCATAGATCACTTAGGCAAGTTTGATGGTAAGGCTGATGAAGGATTCTTTGTTGGGTACTCAATCAATAGTAAAGCATTTAGAGTATTCAACAGTAGAACTAGGATAGTTGAAGAGAACCTACATGTCCAGTTTAGTGAGAATACACCTAATATTGCAGGAAGTGGACCAAATTGGCTTTTTGATATTGATGCACTAACAAAGACAATGAATTATAAGCCAGTTTTTACAGGAAATCAGTCTAATGGTAATGCAGGTACAAAAGCATGTCTTGATGCAGGTAAAGCTAGAATGGAGACAGTACCTGGCAAAGATTACATTCTGCTACCATTGTGGACTGCTGATTCACCATTCTCTCAAAGTTCAATGAATTCTCCTGATGCTGGATTCAAACCTTCAGGAGATGATGGAAAGAAGGTTACTAAAGATCCAAGAAAAGAAAATGAATGTGATGATCAAGAAGAGGAAGATAATGTTAACAGCACTAACAATGTTAATACTGTTAGTTCAACTGTTAATGCTGCTAGCATAAATGAAGTTAATGTTGTTGGTGGAAAAACAAGCATTGAACTTCCAGATGATCCAAATATGTCTGAATTAGAAGATTATAGCATATTTGAAGATGATGAAGATGTTGGTGCACATGCTGACATGAAAAATTTGGATACATCAATCCAAGTCAGTCCTATTCCAACTACAAGAATTCATAAAGATCATCCTCTTGAACAAGTGATTGGAGATTTGCAATCAGTAACACAAACAAGATGGATGTCAAAGAATTTGGAGGAACATGGGTTTGTTGGTACTATTAAACAAAGAACAAACCATAAAGACCTTCAAAACTGCTTGTTTGCTTGCTTTTTATCACAAAAAGAACCCAAAAAGGTAATTCATGCATTGAAGGATCTAAGCTGGATAGAGGCTATGCAAGAAGAGCTTCTACAATTCAAGTTACAAGAAGTTTGGACTTTAGTGGATTTACCAATTGGAAAAAGGGTTATAGGCACTAAATGGGTCTTCAGAAATAAAAAGGATGAAAGGGGAATTTTGATAAGAAACAAAGTAAGATTGGTTGCCCAAGGGTACACACAAGAAGAAGGGATTGACTATGATGAAGTCTTTGCACCTGTTGCAAGAATTGAAGCAATTAGGCTATTTTTAGCTTATGCTTCATTTAAAGATTTTGTGGTGTATCAAATGGATGTCAAGAGTGCTTTTCTCTATGGAAAGATTGAAGAAGAGGTGTATGTATGTCAACCACCAGGATTTGAAGATCTAGACTTTCCTGATAGAGTATATAAGGTTGAAAAAGCATTGTATGGACTACATCAAGCTCCTAGAGCATGGTATAAAACCTTGTCAACATATCTGTTGGACAATGAGTTTCAAAGAGGAAAAATTGACAAAACCTTATTCATCAAAAGGAACAAAGGTGATATTTTGCTGATCTAAGTGTATGTGGATGATATCATCTTTGGTTCAACAAAGAAGGAGCTATGCATTTTATTTGAGAAATTGATGCAAGAGAAATTTCAGATGAGTTTTATGGGAGAACTTACATTCTTCTTGGGATTACAAGTACAACAGAAGTAGGATGGCATATTTATTAGTAAAGATAAATATGTTAATGAAATTTTAAAGAAATTTGGGTTTACAGAAGTCAAGACTGCAAGCACACCAATGTAAACTCAAAAGCCTTTGCTCAAGGATGAAGATGGTGAAGAAGTGGATGTTCATATGTATAGGTCAATGATTGGTTCATTGATGTATCTTACATCTTCAAGACCTGACATCATGTTTGTAGTATGAGCCTGTGCTAGATACCAAGTCAATCCAAAGGTTTCATATCTTCATGCTGTGAAAAGGATTTTTAGGTACTTAAAAGGTCAACCAAAATTGGGCCTTTAGTATCCAAAAGATTCTCCTTTTGATTTGGTAGCATACACTGATAGTGATTATGCTGGAGCAAGCTTGGATAGGAAGTCTACAACAGGAGGTTGTCAATTCCTTGGATGTAGATTGATATCATGGCAGTGCAAGAAACAGACAATGGTTGCAAATTCCATAATAGAAGCTGAATATGTGGCTGCTTCAAGTTGTTGTGGACAACTTCTTTGGATTCAAAATCAATTACTTAATTATGGGTATAATTTTATGCATACTAAAATTTTTATTGATAATAACAGTACTATTTGCATAATTAAAAATCTTGTTTTTCATCCAAAAACAAAACATATAGAGATTAGACATCACTTTATTAGAGATTGCAATGAAAAGAAATTGATTCAAATGGTTAAAATCCATACTGACAAGAATGTTATAGATTTGCTTACAAAAGCTTTTGATGTAAGTAGATTTTAATATTTGATTGCTAGTATTGGAATGTTAAATCTCTAAAATCTTTTATCTCTTTGTGTTTTTGTAATGTTTTGTATGAATTAGTACTGTTATTCATGTCATTAAAAGTTGCTGCTGTTAAGTATAATTAGTGCTGCTAGTTATATTTAATACTGCTGAGTTTCTGCTGTTAGTTATACTTAATACTGCTAGGTATAATTAATAATGTGATTATTGAGAAAAGTATTATGGCTTGTATTTTCTTGGTTTTTGGACTAACATTTTTCAGGAAAAGCAAAGAAAAGTGTTAGATTGATAATGGAAAAGCTAGTTATTAGAGAAAATAGACAGAGAGTTTTGGTGAGTAAAAGAATTAAGAGAATTGGTAAGAATAAAAACAAAAAGAGAGCTGTGTGAAATAAAAACAGACATATTGATTTGGTTAGAAAAAGAATTGAGAAAAGTGGTGAGTTGAAAAATAGAAAGAGAGTTGAATATATTAACAACAGACAGAGTGTTTGGAATGGTGAAAGTTAATGCTGGTAGGCATAAACTTACTAAGGCTGGGTGAAAGTTAATGCTGTTAGGCATAACTTACTACTGCTGGGTGAAAGTTAATGCTGTTAGGCATAACTTACTACTGCTGGGTAAAAGTTAATGCTGTTAGGCATAACTTACTACTACTGGGTGAAAGTTAATGTTGTTAGGCATAACTTACTACTGCTGGTTATGGTTAATGCTGTTGAGGGCATTTTCATAAATACTTCGATTAACTCATTTAATCTATTTTACTACCCTAACTTAATTTTATAATCCATTCTCAAAACCCAACACAATGACAACCCTAAAGTTTGCTGTTACTCACAACATGGTCGCGTTCTTGTCTAAACCCGCTGAATGTGAAGGGTTTGAACAGATAGTGGATTTTCTGAATGAAAATCCTGTAAGATATGCACTAATGATCAATCCCACTATATATACTTCGTGCATTAAACAATTTTGGGCTACTTTCAAGTCAAAACTATCAATGGAGAAGTACAGTTACAAGCCATAGTGGATCGAAAGAAGATCATTATAACTGAATCAATTGTGAGAAGAGATCTTTAACTAGAAGATGTTGAAGGTGGTGAATGTCTACCCAATGCTACTATCTTTGAACAACTTACACTGATGGGGTATGAGAAAATTTCTCAGAAGCTTACTTTCTATAAGGCATTCTTTTCTCCACAGTAGAAATTCCTTATTCATACTATTTTACAATGCCTAAGTGCAAAGACTACTGCATGGAATGAGTTTAGTAGCACTATAGCATCTGTAATTATCTGTTTGGTTATAAACCAGAAGTTTAACTTTTCAAAGTATATTTTTGAAAGTATGGTGAAGAACTTGGATAATGTGGGAATTTTTTGATGTATCCAAGGTTTATACAAGTCTTTTTGGATAAACAACTTAAGGGGATGCCAACTCATAAGGGAATTTACATGGCACCCTCTCACACTAAGAAGATATTTGGGAATATGAGAAGAGTATGGAAAGGTTTTTCTGCAAGGGAAACACCTTTATTTCCAACAATTATGTCACAAGTTCAAGAAGAAATGGGTGAAGGTTCAGAAATTCCTACTGATCCCCATCACACACCCACTATTATTCAACCATCAGTATCTTAACCTTAAAAAAACAAAAACCTAGGAAGACTACGAAGAAGGACACTCAGGTACCTCAGTCTAGTGTTCCTAGTGATAATGTTGCAGATGAGGCTGTCAATGAGGAGATGGATGACAGTTTGGTGAGGGCTGCCACTAGTGCTACTAGCTTAGATGCAGAGCACGATAGGGGTAACATCAATAAGACCCAGTCTAAGGTAACAATCAATGAACCAAGTTCCATAGGAACTAGTTCAGGTAGTGGTCCCAGGTGCCAAGAAACCATGGGGGATACAATTGCTCAGACTAGGTCTGAGAATGTATCTACACCACCCAATGATCCACTGCTCGCAAGAGGTAAGACACTTCGAAGTGGTAAGGGTAGTATGCAACTAAATGAATTGATGGAACTATGTACCAATTTACAAACAAGAGTTCTTGATTTGGAAAAGACAAAGACCACTCAAGCTAAAGAAATTGCTAGTTTAAAGAATAGGTTCAAGAAGCTTGAACATAAAAACAGGTCAAGAACTTATGGGCTTAAAAGGTTATACAAAGTTGGTCTTACAGCTAGAGTAGAATCCTCTGAAGATGAAGGTTTGGGTGAAGAGGATACATCCAAACAAGGGAGGATAGCTGATATTGATGCTCATGAAGATATTTACTTGGTCAATGTTCACACTAATAAAGATATTTTTGGTGTTAATGATCAAGATGATGTTGATATGTTTGATGTGAACACTTTGACTGGTGCTGAGGTGATTATTGATAATGAAGATGTTGTTAAAACTGCTGAGGAAATAGGAAGTGTGGTTGAAAAGGCTAAGTTGGTTAGTGCTGTTGAAGAAACAGTTAATGCTGCTACAACTACAACTACAACAACTATTATATCTGATGATGAGATTACCTTGGCTAAATCACTTGCTGAACTGAAAAGTGCTAAACCACCAACTCAAGGCATAACAACTGCTACTACAACAATTACAGCTGATAGCACAAGACCTAAGATAAAAGGGATTGTTATGCAAGAGCCAAGTGAATCAATTCCAACAATATCTTTACAATAACCATCACAGTCAAAAGTTTAGGACAAAGGCAAAGGAAAAATGGTAGAACCAGAGAAGCCTTTGAAGAAGAAAGATCTGATTAAGTTTGATGAAGAAGAAGCTCTAAGGTTACAAGATGAATTTGATGAACAAGAAAGGATTGAAAGAGAGAAAGCTGAGAAAGAAGCAGAAGCCAACATTGCCTTGAAAGAAACATGGGATGATATATAGGCAAAGATTGAGGTTGATTGCTTGTTGGCTGAAAGATTGCAAGCAAGAGAACAAGAAGACTTGACCATTGAAGAAAGGGCTAAATTGTTTCAACAACTCTTAGAGAAAAGAAGAAAACAATTTGCAGCAAACAAAGCAGAAGAGAAAAGGAACGGACCACCAACAAGAGCTTAACAAAGGAGTATCATGTGTACTTATTTGAAAAACATGGAAGGATGGAAGCCCAAAAGTTTGAAGAACAAGTCCTTTGCCAATATTCAAGAATTATTTGACAAAGAAATGAAAAGGGTGAATACCTTTGTTGACTACAAAACTGAGTTGGTAGAAGAGAGTTCCAATAAGGCAGAAACAGAGCAAGAAGAAAGTTCAAAGAGCGCATAAGAAGAGCTGGAACAAGAAAGCTCTAAGAAGCAGAAAGTAGAAAAAGACAAAGAGTCTAAAGATCTTAAGCAGTGTTTGGAAATAGTTCCAAATGATAGAGATGATGTAATTATTGATGCTACACCTTTACCTACCAAATCTCCAACCATTGTTGACTACAAGATCTACCAATAAGGGAAGAAAATTTAAAATATCAAAGCAGATGGTAAGACTCAGATGTATTTAACTTTTGGAAAGATGCTTAAAAACTTTGACAGAGAAGACTTGGAAGTTCTTTGGAGTATAGTCAAAGCTAGATTTAAGAAGACAGAGCCAGTGAATTACATGGATAGTTTGTTACTTCTTAATTTGAAGACCGTGTTTGAACATCATGTTGAAGATAATGTATGGAAGAATCAACAAGGTTTAGTTAAAGTGCTGAACTGGAAGATTTATAATTCTTGTAGAGTTCATTGTGTAACAATGCAGTCCATGATAATTTATTTGTTGGTTGAGAAGATCTATCCACTTACAAATCACACACTACATCAGATGTTCAATGATGTGAAACTTCAAGTTGATTATGAGTGTGAAATGGCATTTGAGCTTCTTAGATTGGTCAAGAAACAACTTAAGGAAGGCTATGTACCTCAATGAAGTATTTGGAAGCATCCGCCTGGTGATTGATGAAGCTTTGAATGAAACTTGATGATTTTGAAGAAGAATATCAAGTTTAGGGGAGGATTGTTAGGATTAAAAGCCTTCTTGAAGTTACTACTGCTAGTGAAAGTTAAGACTGCTAAGGTTAGAGTTACTACAGCTAAGCAAAACTTAGTGCTGGTCAGTAATCTTAATGAAAAATATGATAAGTAGTTAGTACTACTAGTGTATATTACTACTGCTAGTGTAACTTAGTACTGCTAGAGTAAAGTTAGTACTGTTAGAGTAAAGTTAGTACTGCTAGAGTAAAGTTAGTACTGCTGGTGAGGATTGAAGAAAATATTCTAAGTAGTTACTACTGCTTGTACANTATTTACTTGTTATTGGGTTTTATGGCCCATTATGGTCTTAAATACTTAGCCCGATAGCAAAAATTAGTCCATACTTCTTTTTATATATCCAAAATACAAGTCGAAACCCAATGGGCCTTTAGCCCATTAAGACGGATTAAAACATAAGTTCTAAGCTTATAAATATGCCAACCCGAATAATAAATAAGCCATAAGCTTGTAATATAAGCCGAAAACCCAAATAAGCCTTAATCTTAACATATACTCCGAAATAACAAATAAGCTATAAGCTTAATATAGAAGCCGAAATAACAATTAAGCTATAAGCTTAATAAATAAGCCAAACTAAATATGCCATAAGCATAATATAAGCCGAAATCAATAAGCAATAAGCTCAAAACCAAAAAACAAGTCCAAATACCAAAACCAAGTGGGTCGAGCCCTCCTTGGGGTCAGACCAACAAAACCATACACACCCTTATTTGGGCCAAACGAAACCAAATGCACCCTTATTGGGCCGAACGAAACCAAACGCACCCTTATTTGGGCCGAACGAAACCAACCGCACCCTTATTTGGGCCGAACAAAACCAAATGGGTCGGTTGGGCCGAGCCCACACCGAAACCATCTACGCCGAACATCTCGTAAGCCTAAATAAGCTCTTCCTTAGCTTATTGAATGAGCAAAACCTTCAAATAAGCCCTTATAAGCATTTTTTATAAAGTGAAAAATTACTACAACAACCATTTTATTTAAACTCAAAATCTTTTCTTTCTTTCTTTTTATAAGCCGACGCACAAACACACCTTTTCACATTTTCTATAACACCCTGTGTTTTCAAGTCATTGACGACATCAATAAATTCACAAAGTACCTTTTTGAATTGTACGGGTTTGCTT